>WYDE02091739.1:0-11756 GCA_009867175.2 Adela reaumurella
AAATTTGCCAAGATTCTTGATTGCGGCTATAATTTATCTTAATTGAATAAACCATTTTACTAACTTATTAAATTCAAAAAAATTATTTGGTAGGATACATATAGACAATTGTTTAGGTGTTTAATCAAATTATCTTTATTGCTGCAATCATTTGTATCGTGTTTATTCCAATCACATCTTAATTGGATCAACCAAAGTATTGCCAATCAAGATGAAATGGCATTTGATTGGATTTCATTTTTTTTCAGTGTACACGTCGCTTTAAGACACCACGACAATGAACAATCGCACAAGACCATAATTGTGAACGATTTTTTGGCCAAAAACTCAAAAAAATACCATCTAACATCCACCGTATTCACCTGATACGGCTCCGGCCGACTTATTTATGTTTCCAAAACTCAAATTACCAGTTTTCAGTCGATAGAAGACAAAATATAATTCGCGTGGAGAACTGAAGTAAATTCCGGAAAATGCATTAAAAAATGTTTAGATAATTGAGTTATTCGTTGGTGTAAATGTATAATTTCGGAAGAGGCCTACTTTGAAGCCGATAAAATAAATTTGGAAGAACAAATAAAATTTTGTGTATGTATTATTGACCTTTTCCCGGTACTTTCTTGACAGAGTATATATACGAACCTTTTTTTGTGATGAATAAACGTTTCATTCATTCATTCTTTACTTACTCTCTCTTGTCTATGTAACTTTTACAATAACACCCCACAAGCACAGGTTTACAAAAAAAATACTAAAGTCCAAAGAATCAATATTTGACTGTTTATTTTCGGACCTACCTAGACCTAATCTAATGAGGTATTATTTTTCCATGCCATGTATTCGTCCCACTGCTGGCGACAGGCCTCTCTCAGTGGTATGGTACGAGTTCATTATATATAGTCATACACTATGACACTGTCGTATGATCCATAAACGTAGAGTGATGGTTGTTGTACGCAGAGACAATTGAGCGCCATGTGTCACGTTCCTGACGTATATCCTTTGCTTCATGAAGCGATGTATGACAGTCGATGAAGCAAAGGATGTGCTTATGATCCGCTAATCAAAATACATCGTATTATATGTTTTTTTTCTAATCCATTTATTCATTCTTCTATCCAGTTTTTAGGGATATTCAAATGTAGATATATCTAGAAGTCATGTCATGGGCGGATTGCGGCCTTTGCCACAATCCTTTTATTCACATAGGGTTGTCCTGCTGCAGCCCCCTTTTCAGTCTCCGAGAAGTATTTACTTGGTTCATAAGATTTTTGGCTAACCCATTGGGGTGAACATCTATTCGTTTCTTGTAGGCTATTGTGAATCTTTTTATTTCGGAGTCCACTGTCTGCTTGTCCAGGTCATGATGGTAATATATGTAGCAGTAAATAAATTTTCAAAATCCACGTATCTCTGTTTTTATCAGTCATATTATTTTTTATTTGGTGTAGGCTATTGACAGTAGCTAATACAATATTGCATGTGGTTTTGTGGTTGAGGAGAAGCACATGATCTTCTCGACCGCCGGTGTTGCCAACATACTGACGTCATCTCCGCTGCACACGGTCGGATTACATAAATAATTATGTTGGATCCCAACACTATTAATTTCCCTTGATTTGTATACTGTACGTATAGGTTCTTGTTTTGCCTGCATGCTGTGTGCGAGCGCGATGTGCCCACGCTTTCAAAGATTTTATTCGTCCAATACCCACGCCATATCATTCTGCAGTTCTCGTTTCAACGTCAATCTCTTTAGCTGAACGTCCTCCTTCCGACTATTATCTTCTGTAGCTTGTCCGCCTACGCGTGTTAGAATTTGTGCTTGTGGTATTTTCGCCACTAGATGGATACTTTGAATACATTATGATTTAATTGTGAACTTATTACTGTAATAATATGTAGGATTACCTTCTTAGGCTAATAATTTGAGTAGACTTCGTTTTTCCTCAAGATTTTTATCCTTCACTGGAACCATTTCGGCACCACCATGACAAATGAATCTTTCACATGTCGAGAGTTCCGGCGATAGAACCAGCACCATTCTTTTTAGATAATTCTTTTTAAATTAATTATTTTTTATAATGGTGCAAATATGGACACTAGCAGACCCATACGATTTTGTTGTACAGTTTTTTTATTGCGACGAAGCACGTAATATTTAGAGGTTGATCAGTGAATGAAGAATATCGGCTGCTCCATGCCAAAACAAAGTAAGTGACTTAAAAAAAACGGGGTTTCGAGCCAGATCGACATACTTTTGAAAAAAAATTAATGTAGACTTTTCTGCTTAGCATAAGGCAGACTTGTTGCCGTAGACAATCTCTTCCAGTCAACCTTTATACACTAAAACACATTAGTATTGTTAGAGCATAGGTTTCCTCGTAGTGTTTGGCTCGGTTCACGGAAAGGCAAGGTTCCCTAATGGTACCCTAATGGACCTGACACGCGCCGCTCTATGTATGGGAACCGGGCTCGAAGTATGAAAATAGTTACCTGTGGAAGGATATGCCTTCTTTAGTAACTCCTGACGTTTTTGTATTGTTTGGGCACGTGATAACGGCACAAATCGGCATTGCCGGGGTTGCGCGCTCGAGCGAGAGCAAGAGATAATCGTATTTGAACTATCTCGCAGTGGAACTGACTAGTACGGAAGCGTTTCGGTGTCGGGTCCTTTAGGGTAAATAGTCCGTGGCTCGGTTACAGAGATATGTCGCTGTAAAGTCAATTTTACCTCTTTTGAGTTGTTTGATAAATTTAGATTAGGTACCGATTGATCGGTGATTGGTCTATGCTTGAGCAAAGGGGCCTGTGCTGCACCGACGAGACCACCACACAAAAATCTGCCAGCTGACTCTGGGGCCGTGGAGCCGGGAGATGGCGCTCCTGTTCAATGCTACTTGCGTCGACACCTTGGCGCCGAGCCATGTACTCAGCTCCTTCAGATCTGATGGAGTCGCTGCGAATAAAGCAGCCGTCATTATAGTGACGAAATATGTCTCGCTGCCAGACACCTTTAATTTGAACTTTAGCTTTAGAAACTTTCGGACCGTGGTCGACAGAGACAATGAATCTGTCAGATAAACCGGGAGAGCACTTTGGTTTAAACAACTCGAAACCGCGGTCCCAGGCTTTCTTGAAAGTCAAAAATGTAACGCAGTACGCTAATACTCGGATCACTTGGCGACTGGGCTGCAGCAGATCTGAGTGAGATTTATTTTTATGAGTTATTTATTTCAGTAGGTTCCTTTTGAGTTTTTCATATGGTTATAATTTTTTTTAAATAGAGAAATATAGAAAAATTAAAATAAATTACTGAAACGTGGGCTCTGTCGGTTGGGATAGACAAAACCTCCGTGTCGCCCAGCGAGCTATCGAGCGACCCATGCGGTAATACGCTACGGTACAAGGTAAAGAAATTCGCCGACCCAACTAAGTAGTAGATATTGTACACCGGGTGGCAAAGCTCAAAATGACAGCGGGCTGGACACGTGCGCAGCAGGGATGAAGGCCGCTAGAGCACACGCGTTCTACACTGGCGACCTTTGATAGGTAACCGAAGTGTGGGAAGACCACCCGTCACATGGGACGACGACATCCTGTGCATCGCTGATAAACGAATTCCTGCATCGTACGGAGTGCCGGGTGGGTTAGAATGGAAATCGAGATTCGGATATTCAGCAGTGGACGATTAAGCGCTGATCATCATCATCAGATGACAGTAATAATTTTATAAAAAAATCACTTCATTAATATAGTTCGACATAGACCATTTTGTATGTGACTGGGGGCGCCACTATCGCCTTATCACTCACATAACGTTTCGTTTAGTATGGCGACCGTTTAGTTCATTCGAAATTCCTGTTATTGTTTTACACTGGCGTGTTTTACACTGTAAAATTGTTGTCACCTTTATTGTTTTACACTGAAAAATCGTTGTCACCTTTATTGTTTTACACTGTAAAATTGTTGTCACCTTTATTGTTTTACACTGTAAAATTGTTGTCACCTTTATTGTTTTACACTGTAAAATTTTGTCTGCACTGATTTTCTTTAGTTTTAGTTAACTTTCATTTAGATTAGAGGGCTAAGCTAAAAATGAGCCTTGAGTCAGGCAGGAGTATAACCTTGCCTACCCAACACAAACTGTGCCTAGTCCTGTTTTTTCTCAAATCTTCCTTCTGTTTTATTGTACATGTACTGTGTTATTTATAAGAGAAAATAAATATTTATTTATTCTTTAAAATAATAATAAAGAAATGGCAGTGGACTCTGTTCCGCCAGACACTATTTCGGAATAATGGAGGACATGAATATTTTGTCTAGTTCTTCATACATAAATGATATAGACAATTCGTCATCTCTGTCTAGCATCTAGTCTATTTCATCATGACTAGTAATCGTCGCGTACGAAGTAGCCTTTTGT
This sequence comes from Adela reaumurella, assembly GCA_009867175.2. Taxonomy (NCBI): domain Eukaryota; kingdom Metazoa; phylum Arthropoda; class Insecta; order Lepidoptera; family Adelidae; genus Adela; species Adela reaumurella. The sequence goes on from WYDE02091739.1 coordinate 4,427, forward strand.
TTCGTTTAGCGCCTGAAGCAGTAAGCCAATGGGGAGGTCAATACGATAAATTTACGGATTTTCTCTTCATTAATAACCTAAAAATATGAGTAAGCGTCGATTTACTAGATTTTCGGTCTACGATTCTTTCTCAGTGTCACTAGAAGAAGCTGTGTGCATAATTTCGTTGATATCGGACGGCTGAATCCCTCTGCACAGACAAACTACGAAATACTATTGCGTGAGTGAACAACTAACGAACATACAGCGTTTTTTCCTCGAACCTCCATGAAAGCCGTCAGACTATACCGGGTTGAGTTCATCAGGCAGGTTGCGTTGCGGGATTACTCGATTCATTTGGGAAAGTGACTCCGTTAGTCCGCTCCCCCCCTCTACTTCTATACCCACCCCTCCTGCTCTGCACTAACACCCCATGAGCCGCATGCCCCATCCGAAGTAACGATCGGGCTTGATACGTAGATCCACCCGACTTCTGCTCGCCTGCATCGCTGAACGCATTTCAGCGCAAACTTAAAGAATGAAGATTCATTTATTAATTGAAAAGTTAAAATTTCCTTTGCAAGATCAAGCTGAAAGCATATTTTAAAACCACAAGTGGCACATACCTATATGGTACCTAGTTTTATCAGTGTCGTCGGCTCAGTGGTTGCGGTATTCGGTATTCGTCGGTATAAGTCGATGTAAAATGACCGCATCTTGGCGATCTCCTCGTTCGGGGCCCAACCACGGCTCGACAGGTAGTCCTTGAGCCAGTTGAACCCCTTGCTGGGGTATCAGTTTTGGGTGTTCCACGGGGCGCGCTATCCGTGGATCACGCGAACGTTGTCACGGATCGCGTGGCAGTTGTTGCACCGGCTCGCGAACGATCTGATCCAGCCAGTTGGCGGCTCCACGATAATGCAGTCGCTTTCGATTCGATTTCGATGGAGTCAACGACGGTGGGCCGGAGCCCGCCTGACATCTGCTCGACGGTTCTGTCGGCGGTTGCGATGGTAGAAACGTGGATGGTGGGCCGGAGTCAGCCCTTCGGCCTCTCGACGACCCACCATTGCTGTCCTTTCCTTTGCTCGGAGGAGCGACGACGGTCAGCTGCGATGGGCTTTAAGCTTCACCATTGATACGGTCAGGCCATAAAAAAGGATGGATTACTCATTCCCGTCCACAGCAAAGAGAACAGCGGACGCCACGAAATGGGTAAGAAGACGGCACGCGGGCGGGGGGACGTTGCGTATTCGATTTGTGTTACGCATTTCCATCTCCCTCTCGTGCACGGGCTGTCGGTGCACTGTGGCACGTCACGTACGTGGTTAACCCGCTTGCCTATGTACGAGTTATTCATTCGTTTTAATCCATGGGTGTGGCAGTCCGGAACGAATTCACTGAAAAGTATTTATAATCTATTAACTTATTATACAAAATAAATTAAATAATAACTTTGTTAGTGATTGAAACACTTTAATACGGCTTACTCAGAGTTTCATTTTTTCAGTGGCTACGCACCCGTCCGGATGAGTTCTTATTTGTTAACCTGAACCTAACCTAACGTGTTCTTTTCTCTTTCCTACTTACAGAAAGCATACGAAAAGGGGAGGGGAGCGCAGCCACTTCTTTGATTAATCGCGTTCCTGTGACGTTTCGACTTTGCTAGTCCATGTGGAGCGAGCGTCTGTGTCAGGTCAGGGGCGGTCTACGAGCTACTGTCAGTTTGGCAGTTCTGCCGTTGACGGAGATTGCAGCCGTGGTTTTGATTAGGTGACATTTTTGGAGCTACATTCCAGATGTTGGCTAATAAACACTAGTGGTATTGGATAAGGCCTGATTGCTTTAATCTCAAGAAGGCTCGTAAATGAAGGTGTCATATGCACTTACCTATTATTGCACAGACAGAAAACCTAACCACGGTGAAAGCGTTAACTAGTGATAAAATTGAATATAGAAATTGTCGCTTTAACCGCTGATCTCATGCGGCTAGTTCTACAGAACAGGGCACTGCACTAAACTTGCAAAGTGAGTCTAATGCACTTGGAACAATGCGTTCATTCGTGCTTCGTGAACCTGCCTCCGGAGGTTCAGCCGGTGCGACGGGATCAACGCTAATTCCCTCGCTGGACAGGTCCTAATCTCCCTAACTACGATGAGGTCAATTCCACAGTGGCAGTGTCCTGGTGGTGGTCTACCGCCGTGCGAAAACTCGATCGAGTGCGAGTATTAGAAAACAAAGCGCAGATAACTATGACTTCTTTTTTGCAGCAATTTTATTCATTCAACTGCTGGGTAAATGCCAAGAACATTAACATTAACATGACATTTACAGACTCATTTTGTAAATCAAAATGTGAGTCTAAGTTACCTTAATCATATTGGACTAAGTAAGAACCACTTCCGTTTTTGGTCCCCTTAGTCAGCTCTATGGGTCTACCGGCCCACCGAAAGTCGTCTGGGAGAGTGAGACATAACCGTGAAACAGATAGTGAAGTTTTTGTAAAATCTATATGCTACCTGCTCGCATCCTCACTCATTCGGTCGAGTGAGAGGACGCAGGTCACAGGGCTGAAGGAAAAGGAGCCGTATTAATTCGACCATGCTTCTGTCTGTCTGCCTGTGACACACAATACAATCTTCTAAACGGAATTATGACACCTTATAGCTATAAATAATCCAGTGACACGAACAAAATGCAAAATATTAGAGGGGCTCAATTTTTTTTTTATTTTAGAGGCCCGAGAACCAGTAGATTTGAAATTTTCATTTTAGTTTATCACCGTGTGGATCGTGTACTTAAATATCTTTTTAAGCCCTACATGACACAATGAAAAGGCTGAAGACGAGGAAAACACTGGATAATAAAGCTGGAGACAAATCTGGAGAACTCAACTTTGCTGTGCGTTCTTCCAGCTCCGCCATAACATATTTCACATGCTGAATCGCCGTTTTTGTCGTTCTCGCACTCGATCTGTTGAGAAATTACACGACAGTAAGCCCTCTATCCCGATTCCCGGTATTTCCTAGCAGACGCTCCGGCAACTCCATCCAACACAACACAGGGGACTGGCCGCCTAAGTAAAGCTTGAAAAACAGAAGTAGTGGATGTCTCACGTTTCCGACCGTTAGTTGTGATGAATGATATGATATTGATGATATGATGATATTATGATATATGATTATGATATGATAGATGATAGTCGCGAAGGTTGGAAAATTGGAGAGGCATTTTTCCAGCAGTGGAGAAATGCCTGTGGAAAGAAAGTTATTCGATTTTGCACCACGACAACGTGCCATCGGAAAAGCCAGGCCATCATTGTGAAGGACTTTTGGCCAAAAACTCAACAAGTACCATCGAATAACAACCCTATTCACCGGAATTGGCTCCGGCCGCCATTCTTCTCTATCCAGAACTCAAATTACCACTTGGAGGCACCCATTTTGAGTCGATAGAAGACGTAAAATATAATTCGCGGCGAGAACTGAAGTCATTTCCTAAAAATTTATTTTAAAAACGTTTCTATAATTGGATTATTCGTAGGCGTAAGTGTATAATTTCAGAAGGGGCCTACTTTGAAGGCGATAAAATAAATTTGGAAGAAGAAATAGCATTTTGCGTACATTATTGACATTTTCCAGGTACTTTCTTGACAGAGTAGTGTGGATATTGAGGTATTTCGACTTCTCCGTCATTAAATTTATTTATAATTTAAATAAAAATAATAATTTTAGATTTATCCAATAAATAATTAGTTATTTAACTGCACCTTCTTGCTCTAAAATTGACGATAAGTTACATATCACAATACTAAAAAAATATACATATTTATTTTAATTGACAGAATACAATAAACTATTGAAACTTAAAATAATAATAAAAAATAAACCTAAATAAAAGATATTCTAAAAATAAAATACCTACAAATCTACTAAAAAGGAGAATACGAATCACAATATTTGGTCTAAAATCTTTGTAATTCTACACGACCTTTTTCACTACATTGGCAACACCATCCATCCTACACAAATCCGACACAGTATCTTCTTACATTTTATCACTCTCATCTCTCGAACCTTCGAAATTACCTCGATAAGATCTCTCCAAGTGTCGGATATTGCCCGCATGGGCCGCGAGTCGCATATTTGTCATTCAGATTATCTATCGGAGCGCCCACATGGCTTCATTATACGAAATGCGATAGAATTTAATACGTAAACCATTTATTTGTACATCAAACTGCTGTTGTAGCGCCGTTGCGGCTTGGGACTGAACTAATGTTGACTCTACATAATTCACGTTTCTGTGAGTTTTCCCCATTTTCAACTTTCCTTGAAGAATGCATTCTTGATGAATGCTTTGAATGAAATCTCATGTTCTTCTCTAACCATAACGCTGTCAACTCGGGATTTATGTGTAGTATCTGTTCTCGGCTCATTCGTACCGCAAACGACTTGTAGACAATATTTGAAATTCTATTCATCTATTAGTCTGCCTGAAACACTACGATTCCTGTTTCATGAACCTTAAGAGTGCATTTAATTCTTTAACTTGTCAATTGTCAAACTTCAATTTGTCAACTTTTGATTTAGCACCATCTAATGCGCGGCACGACTACGCAGCACGACTAACCAAATGTGTGTGACCACTAGCTTTTGCCCGTGGCCCCGCCAGCATGTAGTCTCCCTTCGCCGCCACGCCCGCCCCCTGCTCTCCCCGACCCCCTATCTCTACCTCAACACTTACCACTGTTTACCTTAATTTTTTAAATCTTTTTAACCCCGTTAAAGAATGAATTTAAAAAAATCGTTACTCTCTCACTTTTATATATAACCAGAAGCCTAAACCCCAATTTCCATATCTCTAACTTCAAAAATGACGAACTTCCATACAAACTTTCACCCACCTTGAATTTTCATTAATCCTTTATTATTACCTACGCGCTGTGCAAAATTTCATGATTCTAGACCCTGCGGTTTAGGCCCTGTGTTGTCTGTCAGTGAATGTACGACTTTTAGAGTTTTATTAAGTAGGTACATAAGTAAAAATGTCAAGGGTTTGGTCGTACTGCCGCCATCCAGTGTATATCGTTACGCGTATAGTCACACGTTTGTGTTATTGCCTGGCGATCGGAACTGTCGTCCAATCAAATAACTCCATTCAACGGGTTTATATTGAGCTCGGAGAGGTGCATATCATACCTACAGAGTGCGCCAGTGCGCCTACGATTTGCATCGGAATCGAACGTGTTTTGCATTTGTATCGATTCGATGCTGCAGTGCTAGGCGCGTGACATCAAGTTGATATTCGTTCAATGAATTTAATTTGTTATAAACATTGAAGTAAAAAATTTATAAATTATTTCTTTTTTTCATATAAAGGGGTATAGAAGACAAAATAGATACAACCTTACGAATAGGTCAGTCAATTATAAACGTATTATTATGACGAAAATTATGAAAAGTATTTACATTGATGATTACGCAGTTTTGTATTGCATGGTATAAGCTAGGTAATTTCTACGCAAGCAGTTCATGTTTTAAACATTTAAAGAAAAATCGTCTAAAAGTAAAAGAAGTTCTTCCAACATATTACGCTTTGCATCATTCGCTCTGTGGGATTATTCCTAGAACTCAAACGAGTTTATTTCACGTGAGTTTCCATAAAAAACTACTCACCAGGTGAAAACTTTTCACCATTTCTGACAGTTCTCACTTTTTGACAGACATAATGATTAGATTCTCTTTGGTTTCTCACGCGAGGTGAATCCTACGAATCCCAGCCCTTCTCTGTAGATATTTGGAGCTATTGTCTCCCACAGCTCGGGCTAGGCCACGCTTTTCAATGAGATGATTACTTCATCATTAGTTCACTGAACAGAATACGTAATACGATTGGATGCGATAGTGATTGCTGCATGTTGTCATGTGTTTGTCTGTCTGTTCGATGTCAAACAAGGGTGACAAATTGTTCGTATTGAAATTCACGGTTAGTTTGTACAATATAGTCAATATAAGCTTGTTGAGTCAATATGATTCCAACAAATAGGTAGGCTCCAATTTGTTGGATTTAAATGTGTTTTGTGTTAGGTTCACATATAAAATGAACTTAGCTGACTGAAGCCCGGAGATGGACCTAAACCAAAGACGGGCCAAAAAAATTATGACCAAAAAGAAACTAGGAAAATAAATAATTTCTGATTCTGATTCCTTATTTATTCGGCATCAAGAATTTATCGGTCTGTCAACTGGGAGGCGTTGCATTCACAAGTTGCAGCACTGTAAACAGTTTAAAAATTCCTATCTCAAATGCTGTTAGGTAGTTGGATCCTCAAAGTACCAAAAGTAAAATGAAAACTTTGATAAACTTTGAAAAATGTTTGAGCTTCAGCCTGCCGGACGACTTTAAAAAATGGACGGCACAAGTATAAAAAGGACTTAAGCGACACTTTTTCACCTTGTTTCAAAGTCGTCTGGCAGACTGAAGTTCAAACATTTTTCGATGTTTTAAATTTTTCCCAATATTTATGTATCAAGGTCTTCGTTTTACTTTTTGACAAACCGTGACAAACTTTTTAGATCAAACTAAAACCTTTTGAGATATTTTTTTTGAACTTTTTAAAGTTTTGCCATTTCTGAACGCAAGGGACACGTTGCGTTGAGTTAACAGACCGACAAATTCTTCATGCCGACCACGATTCTGAACACGACCAGCGTAATGGTTTTCACAACAAAATCACGTATTTTTTTTTCACCACCTCCTAGACCATATGCTTCAAAGCTTCAACGATGCGCCACATACTTATATTCTTCTCCATTACTTTTTCAACTGCTTTGTTCTGCCTTAATTCGATTCAGATATATCCAAATCTACTAGCATACAGTGCAGTGACCAGAATGCTATTATGAGTAGCCATTCGTGCAGTGGAACGATCATCTGAATTTCAGGATATTATTCAAATTCCCATTCTTGCTATTGCCTTTATTTACTCGTAATTCAAAATATTTATCGCACATGAAAGTATATGACATGGAAACAAATTTTAAATTGTTCACTAATTTATCGTGAAGCCTAATTAAATCCATCGCTTTAGTTTGCAGTGAACATGATAATTTTCAATAATTGTATTGAATTAAATTGACCAAATTAACGGACGTTCGTTATAAAAAACAATTTATGTTCTATGTGTTGAAGACTTGCACCGTTTATACTCATTATGTTTTTTTTTTTATTGAAACTGACACGGTTTGGCTACATCACCTACATCGTCCGTGTGTGAGCCGATAACACCGGGTGAACTAGGTGCCATGTCAGTGCTTCCCCCTTTGATCGTGCCGGCTACACTGAACT
>WYDE02091850.1:0-11751 GCA_009867175.2 Adela reaumurella
TTATATAGGGACAGATAGTCAACGTTCTACATTTACGAGTTCAATACCACAGAGTATCGACTAGATCCAGGAAACAGTGAAATCTTACCTCTTTGGGATCGAGGCGAAGTGCCCGATATCGGGCAAAAAGGCTACTAAAGGTTAAATAATACAAATCGATGTCAAATCAAGTCTACGGCACAAGGATTAAAACTAAGCAGAAAAAATAGCAAAAAAAAAAAAATTTAAAATTTAATATTTTTTTTTCATATGCTCAGCATACCTTTACAATATTTATATAATTATACTCGTAAATCACTTTTAGAAATAATAAAGTTTGTTATGTGTTTTAAAAACTGCAAATTTTCACAAAAACAGTGGAGCTCGATGCGCATGATGCGGTGATGATGCAGCAAAAAGAAACACAAAGAATAAAAATTCACCCAAGCTCGGGCCACACTTTACCATAGCCAAGTTTATAATATTTGTGTACAGAACCGGTAAACTCTGGTGTTTGGGTTTTGGCAGAGATTTTCGGGGGCTGCGAATACCATGTCGGCCGGCTAGGTGACCTCATACTGTACATTGGAGATTGCGTAGTAAACATTAAAAAAAAATATTACTTAAATTATTTCACTTAATAAAAAAATTCATCCATGATTTCATCTATAATTGCGTACACTTTGGCCTGAAATATTTAGGCGTGTTTCCCTAGGTAGGCAGTATTATGCACATTTGGGCACTATTATAATTTAAAAAAAATCCTGAGTCTCTCATTAATTCACAGATTTATACAGACATTATACAGATTTCATACTACTCCTACTGACACAGGTGTGTTGAGCGGTGCGAACCTCAGAGGAGACAACAAGATGGAGGACAAGGAGAGCCTGAAGAAGCGCCTCACGGCCACTCAGTACCACGTCACACAGGAGGCAGGCACCGAGCGCCCTTTCACGGGTGACTAGTTTTATAAATTTTCCCTTTAATTTTTTTAAAAAAAAAACCTGTGGCATATAAATAATTGTGCAAATTCCGCTCATGTCTCGCGCTAATATCACACCAAAAGCCTGCAAGCGTTCCCACATAGGCGTCTGCAAAGTGCCGTTGATCGACGAACCAGTAAGCTGTCGTCACGTGTGTGGAGCGGAGGCTTCGTTCGGTAATGAAACCGACATTGATTGGTTTCACCAGGCCACGTCAACCAACCATCCTGTCCTGACGAAGCTCGAGAACGCTCTGGAAGAAGTACTAGCACCTTAATTACCTTAATTAAGTAATAAAGTAATTTAGCTAGTACCTTGAGAATTTCTCGGTTCTAGGTTCTTCTGCGGGAATTGGTGTTGAAGCGTTCCGTGCAGACTTAGCTGACTGTGTCTATTGTTTCCGGATTTATCTTTTCAGGAGCAGCACAAAACTGCGACAAAACAGGAATCCACACGGACGAAAGATATTTCCACGGCGATTGTTTTGATTTGGTTTAGACGAATCCAGTGATGAGAGCCCGGAGCATGCTTACATACAGATGGCAGACTTATACACCTCATTATTGTTTATAGCCCTTATGTGTTCAGTTACCCTGTGACTGAACACTCTTATTAGTTTGACCTATATAACTTCTAGCACAGCTGCAAGGTATTTTGTGAACTTGTAGTGGGATGTGGTCCTTAACCGTACTTTGGTACTTTTTCCTTATTCATCACCCATAGACAGAGTACACTGCCTGATTTGTCATTTCTCACTAGACATGTCGACTAGTGTTAGGTTTTAAAACATCAATTAGTGACGCGATACTTATCGACAGGATGCTACAACAACTTCTACAAGGAGGGCATGTACGTGTGTATCGTGTGCCGCCAGGAGCTGTTCAGCTCCAACACCAAGTACGACTCCAGCTGCGGTTGGCCAGCGTTCAACGACGTCCTGGCCAAGGAGAAGGTCACTCTGCATAAGGACACGAGCTCAGGTGCGAATCTTTTACAACAGATTTGTTGTCAACCTGTTTTGGCAGGCGGAGTGTTTGGAAATTCCTCCTAATTCCTGCTAATACTATACAGCCAGTCCGCCCATACTTGATGTTTCTGTTTGAAAACTTCATTCTACTATCTATTATTGCTTATTTTCTGAGATAGTTTCTAAAACCATTGCCAGTAGAGACAGATGGGTGAAATGTTATATTTATAAATACTCCATGAAACTGCACGATTGTTTTCTTTGTATGAACTGATACGAACTGGGATTAGTAAGTCTTAGCCAATAAAAAATTGCCAAAGTGTCACTATATCGCATAATACAAACTACTGAATTCCGCTAAACTGCAGTAAATCACGTTTGAGATAATAATATTGTGGCACTAGCAACTTTTTCTTGAAATTTCCATAAAAAAAAAAATTATTGACCTAAACTTACTAATCACAGTTTGTCTTAATGCAAAGAATACAATCATAGCTATTTGTTTCATTCAGTTTTTACAGCTACCCCCATGTTGCATCCTGACTTACATATGATTGACCGACGACGGACAAGTCACGAGTTAAATCATTCTGTCATGCCTTAAAATTTATTAACATCGTGATATTATTTTACGATTCTTTATTTATTAAAATGCAAATGAGCGTTGACTTCACGACGACGGATGACTGATCTCTGTAAATGTTTGTAGAGAGGAAACAATAGCAGGTGTGCAGTAAGAATGTCAAGTATTGGCGGACGCGTATCTTTATCGTGACTTGCACGATAGTGACACAACAGATTGACCAGACTTATGCTCTTTATCTATCATTGTGACTTTGAACAATCACGTTCGTAGCCCCGTTGACACAATCAAAGGCTGCTTTGACAGATTTTTAGGTAACTTCGACGAATTTGAAAGTATTTGGGTAATTGTGGTAATTGACTCCATTTTGTTTCACAATCGACATCCATATGTCCATAGTACATATGTATTAGACTGGGAGGCAGTGAAAATAAACACGCGATTTTGTAATTAAAATGATTATGCTGGTCTTGTTCCTTATTTTTTCGGCATCAAGAACATGTCGCGTCCTACACTGGTGACCATGGTCATGTAGGCGAAGTGTGGGAAGACCACCCTCTAGGTGGGACGACGACATCGGGTACGTCGCGGGCAAACGATGGATTCGTGTTGCCGAGTGCCGGGAGGATTGGAAATAAATTGGAGAGGCATATGTCCAGCAGTGGACGGTTAAACACTGATGATGAATATGTAGGTCTGGTAACTGAGAGCAGTTGCGTTCAGAAATGGTTCACTTTTAAAAGTATAAATATTCCTATCTAAAAAGCTGTTATTTGGATCCGAAAAGTGTCCAAAAGTAAAATGAAGAACTTGATATTGAAAAAAATTTATTACATCGATTATAATTTTTTCGATATTGTTTGAGCTTCTGCCTGTCAAGACTACTTTGAAAAATGTTGAAAAAGTGTCGCTTAAGTTCTTTTTGACCTTGAACGGTCCTATTTTCAAAGTCGTCCACAGCTCGATAAATTGTTCATGTTTTAAATTTTTTCTTTGAACACTTTGGATCCAACTAACAGATTTTGAGATAGGAATTGTTAAAGTTTTTAAAGTGTTGCCATTTATGAACGCAACGGCTTCCAGTTGCCAGACCGACATGTGCAGTTTACAGAATAGATGACGAAAAGGTGGAACAAGTGAACGAGTTTCCTGGAAAGTATATTCCCGAGACTTGGAAAGTACGATAAATTTATATGTTGAAAGGCGAGTTATCAAAGGCAAGAGCGTGAATAGGGCTTTGAATAAAGTCGGGTGATCAGCTCCACTGCACGAATGGCTCATAATAGAGTTCTGGTCCCTGCATGGCAGTGAGTCTTGGGAATGGCAGAAACGAAATGAAAGTAAAATAAATGCAGTTGAAATGTGGTCACTAAGAAGAATATGTGGTGTATGTTTGAAAGTTAGAGTGAAGAATATATGTGTAAGAAAAATATGTGGATTGAAAGAAGACATAGCGACAAGGATAGAAGTAAGGTATGATTAAATGGTTTGGATCAGTGTTGCCACAATCAAAATAGCATCCAAGTTGTTATCTACTCTGTCCAAGTGGCTTTTTATAGTGTCAATGCGACTGTAATTTAAGCAAATAGTGGTTATTACTACTGCACTGTTCTCGTGCAGAAGTGGTAGAAAACTTCATGTTGTCATACATATTAGACAAAGTGATTTTGTAGTTTAGTCTTAACCTTCAAATGTTTAGAAAAAGTGATTTTTTTTTCTCGAATTTCCAAAAGATTCTATCTACAGATATTTCAACAGAACAACGCCCTGCAAAAAGACCTACATGGTTGCAAAATCACCCAAATTATCATGCATGCAACTGCCCCATCATAGATAAGCCATGCGCTTTTTTTTTGCTAAATATTCCTTCGGGTCTACCGGGAACATCTCACATTATTGAGGGATTACCCGCCACAATTTCAACCAATCAAACAAGCATTGAACGGGAAAGCTAACTCGCGCACGTGTATGCGTGTATGTATTTGAATAAAGTTTTATTTTTGCAGTGCAGTACCAACTTATATGTATGTAATGTCACGGTGAAGCTTATTATAATCACAGTTAAAACACTTTAAATTTTTCCTACAGAACTTACTCCGCAAAACCATTAAATCAATCATTGTACCAACAATGTATACTATTTACGAGAACAGTACATTGCATACTCCCTTTATAATAGCAGTTCATATCTCTAATAGAAATAAATTAATGCCATGCTGATGTTTATTTTAACAATATAATGTAGGAATGAGGATGGCTCCGGGCGTCCACCTCGCCCCACGAAACACCGCTCCTTGCTTCATATTAATGTTGTCTCACGCTCAGCTGCTTTCATTCATAACAAGCATTCCATGTTGTATATATTGTTCATAATTAGTGTCTTCACAATCAGTTATCATAAAACACATCTTATAATGGCTAAATTATTATTTTTTTTAATATGCACTATAGCTCCTCAAGTCTAATAGTTATGTTGAGATGCAACTCCAACATATGACCTACAGATGGCTTAGATGGTTTATTGAAGAAATTTGAAGTGAAAATGGGTGAAAAGTCTCATCTTTTCACAATGACGCAATACTTTTTTGATAATTCCTCGGATCTGTCATCAATATTAAAATTGACAATGTCGACATGTCTCGATTCTACAAGCGTGGTGCCCGTGGACATCTCGATGGTTGTTCCAGACTCCGTATACATTGGTCTTCTTCCTCAGTACTTTAATTTATATGCTAATGTTTCCTTTTGCAAAATTGATAGCACGTTTATTTTGCTCTGTATAAGAATGAATGAATGAAAATTCTTTATTCACACAAGAAATATAGAACTTATTGCAAAGACATAATAAACGTAGAAAGGCAGGCTTATTATTGTAAAAGCAACTTCTTACAGCCAACCTTTGGGTGATACTGGCTAAAGAGTATAAATGTGCCTTCGTACAAGTGCAAGTTATTCAGAAAAAAACTTTTAGATTACATAAAATTGTATTGACATAGTACGTATACACACATTCTAATACATAGAGACAATACTATATAAATATTTACACATTATAGTAAATACATAAATATAGTATACATACAATATATCCACTAAAAAAATACTTAAGATAAAAAAAAACTTCAATAATTTTTTTTACGAAAGAAGAGTGCGTGAGCCACGCACTTAATCCGGCAACGAGTTCCACAGACGAACAGCATGGACTGTGAAAGAATTGGTATAGAAACCAGAAACGTGGCGAGGAAACCCTAGCTAGGATAAAATTATCACTAGAGCGGAGAGGATGACCATGACAGGAAGATAAGATTACATGTTACACGTTTAAATTACCTTTGTTCAATTACAATGTCCATGCTTCTACTTGCGTTATCTTTATGTAATCAATATTCTTACATAAAGTCACACAATCAGACATGAGGAGGTTGGAGTGCTTCATCATTGCTTACTGATTCACTTAGTTTTATAAGAGTCATGCTTCGGGTTATCATTATCACTTATAGTCGGAGTACCCGTAGCAAAGTATTCACATGTATAATGTTTGTGTCAATGCAAACTTTGAAAACTGTATTATTATAAAATTATAATTATATAATATAATAATTATAGATTGGCCATTGCTGTACACAGTTGCCGTAGTCATTTTAGTGCAAAGTTATAATAATACATGTTGAATTTTGCAGCGGGAGCTGGAACTATTAGGATGTCTTTGTGTCGCATTTGTGTGCATCATACCTTTGAACCTGTTTGTGGATTATATATGTAATTATAAATTTTTATGATTATATTTATAAATAAATTATTGTCTTACCTAAAATCCGTACTGAAACCATAAAAAATGTGGTTAATTGTAAGGCGTGTCCCCCTTTTTCTTGTGTTTTTTTAATTGTTGCGTTTTAACACTGGAAATTATTGAATTATTATTAATGAAATTACGCATAAAAGAAAACATGAAATTCAGAGACCAAAAATTACCAAGTTGAAACACAGTCCCACACCCTTCGTAGGTACAGTGATAAAAATTTCTATTGATATACTTGAAATTGATGGAATTGACAAAAGAAAGAATGTTCTTTTACATAAAACGACGCAAATACAGTGAAGAGAGTGACCGAACGAACGTCTGTGATTGCAAGTTTGAGACATAATGTCATTTCTGATTAATCAAGTAAATATTGTTTTTCTAATATAAAAATGATCATATTATTTGTCAGTTGATATCAATTTACAGACACATAAAGTACATACAAAAGCACACACATACACACACATTAAACCCAAACACATTAGCACTCCTCTTAGTGTCGTCGGGTAATAGTTTCGTTAAAGACCAATGCTTGCTTCAACCAATTAAAAAAGTCAGTTCTGCCTTAAAGTATGTAAATAAAAATATAAATCAAAACAAATTGTGACTTGGTTTAAACTAGCTAAACTACCTACAAGTTTAGATTTCTAGTTCAACCTTACACAGCCAGCGTGTCTCTGACAAATAAATATTTTAAGGTGTTGTATTGTATGATTAACCCATAGTGAGTCGCAGGGCGGGTACTGTCGACAAGTTTAATTACTGATATTTGAGGAACCTTGTCAGATTTAATATTCTTCAGATTTGTGTGCTTGCAACGCACAATTTAAATTTGACAAGGTTCCTTGAACGTCAGAAATGAGAGACTTGTCGTGTACGTCCACGTATACAGTTAGCTTGTAGGCTGGTCTGTACACTTATTTGGGAAGTGAAGGGAACTTCATTCAAACAAGTACGTATTGAAACTGATTGATACAATTCCATGAGAAAGTGAAGCAGACTGATATACAGGGAAGTACCCTGTCATGGCACCATACTCCGTAAGGATTGAGGTGACTTAGGATCGCATTACGGTTCACGATGTGTGACATAAGAGGTGATAGCCAACCATAATGGGATGATAACATTAAAAAAAAATTTACGTACCGAAGGATCACAACTTGAAAGTAAACAAGTACATACTGAAAGTTAGTAGGATCGGATAGTGAGGAACGGACTCAAGATTGATATCTTCCCTGTGGAAGTCAGAGCGAGAGGACTACCGGCGAAGCCACTCTACAGTCTATTAAGAATTATTATTTAGGTCTGCCGAAATTGGCGCTGAGCTCATATATGGAAGCTTCGAAGCGTAACTGCCGGCATTCTACAGAATATGTATAGGTAGAGAGAGGGAGCAGGGAGCGGGGAGGTCGAGAGTGCGACTGATGCTTCACCGCGTCCTAGTCACCTCATATTCTGAACAACTTTTGTTCTAGCACTTCATGCAGTCTGTGGCGAAAAACAAATTACCTGGATTATAACATTTCAGGAGTATTTAAAAATATTATCTTGTATGTAAAAAAATTGTTTTTAAAAAAAAATTTTGTAGCAAAATTTATTCAGTAGGTATCCCCTGAACCACCCCCTCCCCTACTCCATTATGTCAGCTAAAAAAACCTATTTATTTTATTCACGCTACATATTTGGCGTTGATGAGAATATTAACTTCATTGTTTCGTGATGCCTTCCCCAATGAATTCTCATATAATGCTAACCGCAACATATCTGTCGATATCATGATGTACCTACGGCCAGGCACTTGCCGCCGCTCATTTTATAAAAATAACTTATCAAGGTTTCTCCAGTCGTTCCTGCTAGCTAGCTCACGCCAATATTATAAGCTGCAATACATAATAGATGTGCATGTAGAGTTTGTGTCGTCATTAGTAATTTATTCACACTTTTAAAGTCCAGAATCATTCGCAAAATTTATAAATTTCGACTAGAGGAACTCCGTTAGGTTGAGTACTATTTCCACCAATACAGCAGAATATAATACAGTGAGGTAAAAAGCAATAGTAACACCCGTGTCACACGAAATGAATTGCTGCTTTTATAGAAGAGATTATCGTAGCGAACACTTATTTTTGCCTATTTTGTGTAGTTTGAAGCTTTAAAGTTTGTATAAAAAATCTTCAAAGTTCACGTGGAAGACGAAATCGACATTTGGTACACAGTATATTTGTGTGGTAATGATAAAAATTTTACAACTAAAAGTGTGTGGTCGACGGAGAAAGAATTATTTAATGTTTAGCAGTAGTTTTTAGCCGTTGGTCTAGTTATATTGGGGTAAATTTTCAAACAACCATTTTTTAGCGTTCCTAATACAAAGTTTCCCGAACCGTAACAAGGATTACTTCCCCTTATTCTTTATCAAAACAAAAACATGCATCTCACATCTAGCACACACCTTACAAGGAGGAATTTATTATAGAGCTGTCACCTCATATATAGGCAGTTGTGTTCTTTTAAGGCCGGCCGGCCGTCCACATTAGTCGCCGTTGCACACAAAGATATCCAAGTTCAACAGTGTAGAACTTAGTCAAACTAACCGTCGTATTCTTTATTCGGTAATTTTAAACTACATCTAGACATAACATTATGCGTAAGATATTTTACATACTTTTAACATAATACATTGATAATATTTTCTTTTATTCCTTAACAATAATTTATGAGTAGTTCAACACTAACGCGTATAATATTTTATAATTATAACACAATTAAATATACTAACCTATCTGTATAAATATTTTAAATGATAAAATAATCTTATCCAGAAATAAGTATGTAATTCTGTGGCATTGGAAAAAAACCTCGTTCTAATATATTGTGTATCTTTTCTCTGTCTTTCCGCCGACCACCCGCCCACCACCGATATATCCCACTGCGACTGTAAGTTCTCCCATTTGTCATTGGTCAATGTGAATATAACATTTTGGAAACGCTTCCGATTGGCTCCTCGGTACTCGCTCTAACATTCGGCGCCATTTTGAAATTAATAAAAATTTAAAATGCATAATTATTGTACGAGCATCGGTTCCTTCTCGCTTGACTCACTCCACACCGGTCGAGCGCACACCGACAATCGTCTGATCCGATCCACCGATTCCTTTTGTCGGATGACCTTAATCCTAATTTGCACGGTGCATTATGTACGTACGTATCTAACGCCTGTATTGTGCTATTGACATTATATGTGCACGCTTCACCTCTTTTTGTCTCCGTTTTCTCTCCGGCTGGACGGTGTAACCGGCCGCGGCGCGGGCGATGCGGGCGCAGTGGGTGGAAATATATTGCTACTTTTGACCCGGCCAGGTCTGGTGCGTACGGAGGTACGGTGCTCCAAGTGTTCGGCGCATCTCGGGCATGTGTTCGATGACGGACCGACGCCGACGAAAAAGCGCTTCTGTATAAATTCCGCTTCCTTGGACTTCATATCCGCCGAGGAGAGGAACGCTTAGAAGGGAAGCGGAGCGCCAGACTGATATTTTCTTAAACAGAGGAGTGGTCTTAGAATTTAAGCTTCAGTCGACTTAATCGATGTGACTTTTCGCAGGCGAAGGAATTGAACATACTCAATTGTCTAACGGTGAATTTTAGCGAGTGCACTGTCATACAAAGCTAATTAGCTCGTGCACTGTCGGAAGAAGCTGACTACCGAGTGCACTGTCATACGAAGCTAATTAGCGAGTGCACTGTCATACAAAGCTAATTAGCACGTGCACTGTCGGAAGAAGCTGACTAGTGAGTGCACTGTCATACGAAGCTAATTAGCGAGAGGGCTGTCATACAAAGCTAATAAGCGAGTGCACTGTAATACAAAGCTAATTAGCAAGTGAACTGTTATACGAATCTAATTAGCGATTTCACTGTTATATGAAGCTAATTTTCGTCGGCGAAAGTTCACAACGATTATTGTGTGACTAAAGCTTTACTGAGAGATATATTAAAGTACGAGTATAATCTATATTTTCCTCAAATATCTTTAAACCGCCCTCTGTTGGATAAGTGATGCCTTACTAAGATACAGGAGTAAACATAATTAGTAGTGCCAAATATTAATTTTGGCTCAGTCGAGTGTGTATGTATCATTGTCATTGTTTTTGGGTTGTGTTTGCTTCATTAAACAATTGTTAATGTGTTTAGCTGAATAACCAATTTGTGCAATGAAAACATTTGCTTTGACTTTTTTAGACTTAAACTTACCAACCTTCCTACTGAGTGACTTAGCTTATGTGATATTTAGCCGTTCACTTTTTTTTATTTAATCTTGAGTATTTTCAGTAATTTCACCTGTGTTATTTTGTAGTTTACATCTTCAATTTGACATATCTTTGCTTAAGAAACAACACCTCTGAAGTAATTTTTCAATTAAAATTACATTTTGATGTCATTGGATCGAGAATTTTTAGACGTGTCTTCGCACCGTTGTAGTGGAAGAAACGTTAATGAACACCGCGTATGTCACCAAAATCATCCTGGTCTCCGTAACAACACCACGTAAATCAGCGGGAATTTTGCGTGTTGTGACGAATTTAACGTGATTTATGCAGTGTTCTATGAATTTTAGCATACATTGTGATGCTAAAATTTCTTAATTTGCCTAAGATTTCTAGCCGAATAAAATCATAACTACATTTCTCACATTAAACACTATACGCTGCGATTTTTTTTATTGCAAATTACTAAACATAAATATTCAGTGTTTTGTTGCTCCTGTCCCAAAAAATTACTTGCGCGGTGTTGTTTCTTCAGCGACAATATCAAGATTTCGTATTGTAATCATGTGTGTCTTATGTCATTTTGTGAACTTAAGTTCAAACCTTCTGGCTCCAGTTTGTCGAGTCTACATAACTGTACTGCACCATATGGTTGTTTAGAGTGCACACTGCAAGGTCTCGTACAGAGTAAAGAAACGAAGGTCAAAGTCGAGATTGTGATTGAGAGATATTTATTTTCTGCATTGTTTTTGTTGCAGTAATTTATTTTTGTTATGTTGTTTGTAGCAATAAGGTACATAGATAGATACATTGTAAAAGCAGTGATGTACAAAATTTGCATTTTCACTGAACATGTTTGAAGGGTGATATATTTTCAGGAAGGGTTGTGTCGACATCGGTTAGTCATTAGCAGCTTTCTCATTATTGTGAGCTTAAAGTGTCAATAAAGCATTTTTATTTTTACACTTCATTTCATTTTAACAGCTCCTCTTCCTTCAGGTTTCCTGGACTACGCTTTGGGTAATCGTGTAACAGCGGAGAATTTATCTTTATTAAACCCACCCGGTTTGGTACCACCGCACTGAATGAAGGTCGGAAGCGGCTATGAAAAATAGTTCGTGTTTTCCGTCCAGTTCAGTGTAGCCGGCTGGAATTGAGGGAAGCGCTGATAT
>WYDE02091961.1:0-11750 GCA_009867175.2 Adela reaumurella
ACATGTGGATCAAAGAGGAGAAAAAAGTATCCAAAGATCCACATGTGGATCTCGACTGTGGATCAAAGTGGAAGGAGGGTGGTTTGCCACTACGAAGTTACCCAATGAGTACTATTACATTTTTACCCATCACCACAAAATTTTTATGTCAAACTGACAGATGTCAAGAACGCATTCTTTCGGCCGCCAAACAATAGTTTTAAAAAAACTTTTCTAGGACTTGCAATAGTGACAACGAATAAACAATTTTTTACTGAATCGTATGCATAAGTTATTAAAGGATGCCACCGGAAAATATGCTGTGATGAACTTAAAATTATGTAGGTACTTCCCTCATCCTCCCTTGTTCTGTTCGCCTTCTCCAAACCCGTCGCACTCTTGTGGAACACCCCTTTATAGTTGATAGAAGAGTTGTTAGAACTGCACGATTCTCTAAATCGTTCTTTAGTCGCACTGCAAGGGTGTGGAATGGGTTTCCGGAGATCATTTATCCATATTCCTACAGTCCAGGGATCTTCAAATCGCAGTTCAATCGCCTTTCCCCAGAAACATTAGTCCGCCTTCAAGCCGGACTGGCACCTCCTCGGGGGTGAATTTGGCTTCAAGTTGGGAAGCAGTAAAAAAAATTAACTATATTATGAGCTGCCAGAACTTTAAAATACTTACCCTTGAAGAGAATCTTGATGTAGTGCGTGGACGCTTGGATAGCACTGAACTATAAGGGGAAAGGCTGACTAACCGCAGCGTCGTACCGTACACGCTGTACAGCTCTCTTTCACGAGCCCGCGCACCACGTCAACTATGTTCTGGACTCGGTGTTCTCCAGAATCGTACACAAATTTCAATTAATCTATTTACTGATACTGATAGTTTTGATCAATTTATTTACAATTTACAATACGAATTACACATGCATTGACACCCATGCCGACGCATAGTTATTTCATTTTTGTTTTGAGTGTTCTTTCAGTGGTTTTTTAAAATTATGGTTTTTTCGTTTTAATGCCGCGTGTTGCCGAAACTGTAATATAAGTAATATCTCATGGAAATCATTAATAGGCCATTTTAGTGGTTCAATGCTGTGGAAATGCACAGGTTGAGGAGTATGTATGTAGTCACAATGAAAGACAGATTAGAAAATGTGAAATGCGAGAGCGTTGTTGTCTGAAAGAAAATATAGTGACAAGGATTGACAAAGGGATGCTTCGGTGGTTCAGTCATGTTGGAAGAATGGATGATAGAAAACTAACAAAAGAAATTTTTGGAGCGAATGTGAGTGGAAGAGTCGAGAAGGGTCGCCCTAGACGCACGCACCTAGTACAGATCGAACATGTGCTCCAAAAGGGGCAAGTACGCAGTGCCCGTTACGGACGAGTATGTATGAATAATATTATGAGAGTGCAAGAAGCGGCAGAGGTATGTCAGGATCGAGGCTCGTGCAGATCCATTGTCTCTGCCTACCCCACTGGGAAACAGGCGTGACCGATATGTTTGTATGTATGTATGGGTCACTGTAATCTGTAGATTAGTTTTACTTGTGCTTGTACTATAATTATCTTGAAAAATAAAATATTAATGAGGTGCGGCGACTTCATATCGGAAGTGCCATGATTGTCATGACAAATTTTCCATGAAATGTATTCATGATTCATTTCATAACTTGCATATTATGAAAACTTTGCATGCTGATGCATACACATTAGTGTATTGGGGTCAGTGTTCCAAAACTTACCAAAAGTGTTGCCACCGTTTACCACTTTCTCCACTTTGGTCCAAATTGTTTTCAAGAACACACCCTCACATTCACACACTATGAGAGAGTGCAACTATTGTGCAGTTTAGATAATTTTTCTACCGCCATCTAGTGGCGTTTAATTGAATGTGCAAAACTTAAAGTAAAGGAAAAGAAGTAAATTGGTTTTGCACCAGATCCAAGGCGACAAAGAGGACCCCCGCTGCCTGCACCTCACGATACACAAGCCGCGCGGCGGCGCCGGCGGTGCGCTGCGGACCGTCCTCTTGAGAGCCAAGTTCAAGTTCGACGACCACATACGGAGCATGGCCGCTAAGCAGCGACTCACCAAGGTATGCGGATTAATATATTTATGTGGTTTTATAACAAATTATTTTATTATGTTTTGTTTACATATTTCTAATTACAAATTTACATTGTCAGCGTCGGTGGCTCAGTGGTTGCAAGATTAGTATTCGGTTATCGAAGTTAAGCACTGCCGAGCGCGGTCAGGTATTATAGGTATTGTAGGGTTAAACCCGCCCAGATTAGTACACCGCATTGAATGAAGGTCGGTCCATGCGGCTATGTAGGTGATGTTGCTATCCGTGTCGGATTCCATAAAAAAAGTATACCTACATACTAAATCCTAACCTAATACTTT
The DNA here is from genome assembly GCA_009867175.2 of Adela reaumurella. NCBI lineage: Eukaryota > Metazoa > Arthropoda > Insecta > Lepidoptera > Adelidae > Adela > Adela reaumurella. Next base: position 2,397 of record WYDE02091961.1, read on the forward strand.
TTTAGGGTCGCACGAAATCGCGTCAGAAGAAGATGCAACAGATCGGTCGTCTGCTCGAAGTAGCCGGCATGACCGGCGTCAACACGGGCATCGGTGCGGCAACGGCGACTGCGGGCGGTCACGGCACCAGGCATAGGCCTCTCTTTACTGCCGGCAACAGGCTGCCCGGCTATCCCGCGCCCAGGAGGACGTCATCAGGTAGGGACCGATGAGAGTGATCGAACACTTCAACTATTTGCAATGAAATCGATACCCACGTCTACTTCATCAGCGCTTCAGTACCATTTTAAAGCCATTAAAAATCATCTCTGTAATTTTTCCATACCGCTATTTGATTAACGTGCGAGCTATTTAAAACTGTGTTCTCGACACTTATCAGATAATTTTCTTATGCGATAGGCGAGGGTGAGGAGGCGGGGAGCATCGTGGACCGCAGGCTGCGGCGGCCGAGCGGACACGTACTGAAGGACGGCATTATCGTGTACAAGGAGAGAACCGCCAGCAGGGAGAGGTAAGTGACACTTAAACATCATATCTTTTGCAAGTCTATCTCCGTGATTAGTCTCACAGACAAGACGTAGTCCATACGTCCTCGCCTATTTATAAATCCAGCTAGTGCATCCTTTTGGGTTGTCTTTCGATGCTTTTGTGCCGGACCATCGATAGTGTCACAAGCAACGGTAAACTTTTAATCACTTTATCGTAAACCGTTGTATCCAGTTTACCAATCTAATTAAGCTTTTACTCCTCTTTTTCTTAGATTCTTGCTGCGATCTCTTTCCTTTGAAGAGTGAAATGACGCTAGCCTTGCAACAATCTTCTGCTGTCCGAGTAGTGTTGCGAAGCTGCACTAGTTACGGATTCAGTCAAATGGAACTAGTTTAAAAAAAATGGTGCTATTGGTGAAAATGAGAAAAACAGATGACTCTCGACTGGAATGCGTTCCCAACATAATTGGTTATATCTAAGCAACCGCACTACCTCCGACCATTATATTGGTACCTTTTAATAGAGAAAAATAGTACCCTCTCAATGATGTGCATGTCACACTGTGGGCTGAAAATATGCGTCTATAGTATTCAGCATCATCATCAGCGTTTAACCATCCACTGCTGAACATATGCCTCTCCAATTTGTTTCAGAAGTTTATCTCAGTCAAACACATGTCTGTGTTTACAGACAGATAGCAACTTGTATTACATAATGTGCTTTTTCTTACAAAGCCCCAGAAAACTGCTTAAACAGTTATTCGAAATTAAAAAAAGAAAACATTTTTCAGCCAAGCTTTCATGCCTGTTTTCAGCCCACAGTGCGACGTGTACATCATTGACAGCGTACTATTTTTTTACTCTATTTAACGGTACCTATATAATTTCGGAGGCAGTGCGGTTGCTTAGATATAAAGAAGTAAAGTATTTGGCGCAATAAACACGTTCTGGCCACGCGCCATCGGATCTAGTACGGGTATAGACTGGTGCTAAACTTGTGCCAGTCAAAATTATTTTTAACATTGTGCTAGTCGCGGATAGTTGGTGTTTTTACAGCACTCTGTCCGACTTCCTCGTGCATTTGTTCAAAAGACCTTTCAGGAAGTACTCCACTCCATCCCTCAGCCTTATTGAGTTTCGTTGCTTTCATAGCCCTTGATACTTCATCTACACTTATCGCATTCTCTTTCAGCTATGCATGTAAATACGTGTATTGTGTAAATACGCGTTTTAACGCACACTAGTCCAGTGGTTCACAGAAGTGACATGAGAGGAGTGTGGTTGTCTACGATCGGTCTTATAGGAAGATGTACTTACACAGGTGCTCGTCTCGAGGCAGCAGCGTCGGCGCCTCCCGTGAGAGCTCGCCGCGGCCTCGCTCCGAGGAGATCCCTCTCGAAGACATCAGAAAGCGGGCGGCCGCCTCCACTGCACATCAGCAGGCCGGTGTGCCGAGCACGCCACGGGTAACGATCTTGTATTAATAATTTTTTTTGTTATAGACAGCCAGCATTTTCTGCTGCGCCAGAAATTTAAAAAGATCAGACACAACCAATAACACCACTACTCGCGAAACTACGCTCAGAGAGGAGACATGCGAGCTAAAAGGCTCACGAAAAGGTCGTTGTCCAATTGATTAACAAGTCTTTTGAAAATCTCCAGGTTGTAGGTGGTTGGGGACCAAGGTGGGCATCGTTAATTAAAAACTTACCTTCGTTACTCGTTCTTCCGTTAGTCAAAAACTTAACTTCGTTAATCGTTAATCGTTAACTTAACGCAAATGTAATGGAAGTTACCATTAATCGTTAACGTTAATTGTTGGCCTATTTATCGCTTATTATATCACTTATTATTACTATATAATATATATTCGTAATATTAAAATATATTAAAATTTATTAATATATTAAATATTTCTTAAACAATAGGTGCCAATATGCTTTGAAATGCTTTGTATATTCCTTTTTCCTTGCCCAAAAAAAGCCCTAAAAATATTCTAGCCCTAAATTTGGTCCCAGACACATAAACAAACCCAAAATCTGTGGCCAAAAGCCCCAAGTTGTCACCACTGGTCCAGTGTTGCTAGCGTTGTTCATGTCGTGAGGTAAAGAATGAATATGGTTGTTGTCTTTTGCGTGCGTGCACGCTAGCTACGCCACGCCACCTCTTGGCCGCGTCGCACATTATAAAGTAATGGATTAACAGACTTATGTTAACGGAATGAAATTTAATGGAAGTTAAGAAGTCGTTAACAATTTTTGTTATTAACGCTATTGTTAAAAAGTTAATCAAGTTGTTAACTTCGTTAATAACGGATTATCGGATTAACGATAATGTGCCCAGGTTTGTGGGGACACACCAAAATACTGGTACAGAGTGGTGTAGCCAACCGTGTCAGTTTCAATAAAAAAAAAGTTCACCCCACCAAAGTCCAACCATAGTCGTTAGGTACAAATGAACGGAGTGCTGTGTTTTTTTACATCCCTTTCTGCCTAACTAAAATTTCATTTTGTCCTAATTCACAGAAAACCAAAATGAAAGCAGCTTTAGTGTCTGCCATAAAGTATAAAGTTCTTTGACGTGTGACATATTGTGTCAACGATGATAATATGCGTGCGACTGCACGCATGCTAAGCACGTAAACAATCAAACAACTTGACTTAGATACTATTGTCTGTTTTTGTAGAAGGAGGAAGCGTGCAGTGCACAACTGAGGATAGAGCCCGCCGCCTCCGTCACATCAGAGGAGACTTCCTTCATCAGTGAGACCCAGAGCAAGCGGCGAGGCGTCATAGAGACCATTTGATATCAGCTGCCGCGGTAGAACCCACATCGCAACATTGTAAAGTTTCCAACCTAACTAAAATACATTTTTCCCGACGTTTCACTGGCATTACAGCGTTGCCAGCTTCACACTTCCAGTGATTGCAGTAGATAATAATGTTATCAACTTTTATCAATTGAATATCTATTTTCATTTAGTAAAAAAGATCTCAACCCATTTAAGAATGCAAATACTTAGGTACTACCGCACAGTTTAAAACAGGCGGGAACTCGTGCGACTTTGTCGACCGAAAAATGTAAACGGCTCCTCGGGCAGTCGCTCGCCACATGCACAAGCAACCCTTGCTTGGAGGAGCTTTTGCACTTGCGAGTTTTCCGTGAGGTTTTGCCCGAGAAACTGGAATAATCGATAAAATGATCGAGCTACATAACTGTTTAAAATTTGTGTTAAAGTGGTAACGCTTCAAACGCCACTTTACTCAGTCTTCCGAAAAAACGGACTATACATATATATTTTGTTGTCGATTGAAATGGTTTGACTTATGGAGGTGAAATACAAAAGAGCATATTTCTCAGTTTTTTTTACTGAAAAACCATTTGTCGATTGTTTCTTAAATATTTGTCATATATTATAAATGGGAGAACTTGTTCTTCGTCTTAGTGGTAATGAAGGAATTGAATCTGTGGAAATAGTTTTACATACATATGTAAAACTGACACGCTAATAAAATTGTGAAAAAAAAATGCGGCTGTATGATTAGGAGATTATGTCGTACATAACTAATAATTTTTTTCTTTATTATTTTTTATTGAAAATGGCAACTATTATTAATTTAGGTAAATACTTATTTTTTTAACTATAACTGTGTGCACATCGAAGTGAATGAAAAAAATCTTTATCAGTATTCATTTAACAAATTATAATTTTGCTAAATAATTGTGCAGTCGAACATCAAAGAGTAGAATTAATTAATTATTTCGGAAATAAAAATATTTTCACTTCCTGGCAACACCTACAATTCTCTAAAGTGCTCTATTCAATGTGCAGTTGACTACCGGTCAGCTCAGGCAGCTGGGTTATTTAATAACCCTTTGGCTGTTCTGTGTACGATTTGATGTGTGTCTAATGGCACGCGCGCGCACAACCGCATTTCGTCGCTCGGTCGCGGCGCTCATTTGCTCTGCCGCCGCTCGCGATATTCTGTAATATCTCGGCCATCTTCTAACCTATTCTCGCAAACTAAACTTCTTTCTACAGCTAACTTCTCGTACTATGTACAGTTCACAAGATTTCGCGGGCAAAATCAGTTGTGAACAGGAAATTTTTCCATAAAAAAATTCCTAATCTTTGGTTTAGAGTATTTTTTTACTCGATTTACATCTCTTCTTCAATTAATGTTTTATATCTATCTATCTAAAACAAAGACTCACTTGGAATAATCATCTTGATTGAACCAGAAAAGCCAAAATAACCTTGGCACCTGCTCCAGACTTTTAGGATCAACACCAAAGGTAAACGCTTTGGCTCTATACAGCTGTAATCAGACCTACGATAAATTACAGTTGCAGGGGTGGAAATTGGTCAGTAAAGTCAGTTTTTTTAACTGGGATCGGTAAAAGTCAGTTTTTTCGAAAAATGGTCAGTAAATTCAGTATTTTGAGGTTCAGGGGCCATGTTCCTTCAAAAGTAGTGTGACATCTGTAGATTGACCCCCAAAAAAAAAACTTAAATTGAAACATAAAAAATAAAAATTATTGTATTATAATTCTTCACTTTATTTCAAGAGCACCCGCCCTGATGATTTTGAATTACTTCTCCCGAATGTGTCATAAACTATTTCGGGCTCGCTTAGCTCGCCTAATGATGTGATTACATCTCAATAGTTTGTTTTCTTCCAAAGGCACCGCCCTGATGATTTTAACTTATTTTTCCAAATGTTTCATAAAAATTTGCGGGTTCGCTTCTCTCGCCCAAAGAAATACATTGCATTACTTTACTTCCTTTCAAAGTCACCGCCCTGATGATATTGGCTTCTCCAAATATTTCATAAAAAATTTCGAACACTCTTCTCTCGCCCAATAATGTGACTATGCGAAACATGAAAATCATGTAGAAAAATTATTCAGCCCAGCTAGGATTTGAACCTGGGTCTAAATAATTTTTCGAAGTTTTATTAATTTCCGTTTTTCATATAGTACAGTGGTCACAACATACAAATGTGGGTTGGGGGTGTCGCTTCAGATGCTCGCACGCATTCACTCGCGGTCAGTTGTAGCGAGTGTGATAGAGAAGTGGAGTGTGAGGGAGGAGCTTAGTGCCCACATTTATAAATTCTGACTAGTGCACACGTATTGTATACCGACGTGCAGGCTAAGCATGGAAAAACAAAAATCTAAAATTACACAGTAATAGTTAAATTACTTCCTAGAAATCATTGTTTGATGATTTTAATAAGTTCTCTGAAATTGTATATGAAAATCCACATGCTTTCTTCGCTCGCCTGCTGATAAAAGGGGTGTATGCTTTCGGCTTCTGAATATTTAGTAAAAATTCTCATTCTCGCTTCGCTCGCCCAACAATGACTTATTGTCTCTGTTACATGTAGGAGTAATTGACCTACCAACGGTCAGTCTGGGTTATATTTGGTCAGTAAATGGTCAGTGTTTTAGTAAAATCTGTATTTTTAGCCATAGAATCAGTTTCCACCCCTGCGGTTTCATAGCTTGGCACTAAATGGACAAACAAAAAACTTGCAAGTATTCATTTTACAGTTTACAAAGAATTGTTTGATTTATTATTATTACTTATGTATATTCACTAGCAACTTGACGCTCGTGCGTGTACAACGCGCGGCCAAGTTACGCGCCGCTCAATCTTCTTCACACGTTGAGTGCACTTTTGATGAGAAACATTTTTGTTTTTATTGGGCTTTTATTTTGTTTGTAACATCAACGCATATTTACTATTTACATCTTGTGAATATAATATAGTAAATTCTCTAATTTATAGTTTAGGATTTGTCACCGTGTCGATGCCGAAATATAGATTGAGCAGATTATATTAATTTGAACTGTGCCTGTTAATAGAGTGTAGTGTGTGTTTGTGTTTTTAATCCAGTGCAAATGTATTGTCGGTCCGTTCATAGAATATAAAACTGTTACTGAATTATTATACATATGTGCATTTCTCAATCGGTCGGAATACACACTGAATTGGCTGTGAATGAGACGGAACGACTAGGAATAACAAAATGAGTGAAAATAAGAATATATTTCATGTAAGGCGACAACGTCTTTGCCAAAACATAGTTAAATATGTGAATACTCTAATCAAATATACATTGTTATTTTATTGTATGAATGTTCTTAACACAGATTGTACTCATCTCAAGAAGGCGCGTAAATATATTAAATCATTTATATCACGAATTTCAAGAAGTATAACGAAAATCCAGATAAGCAAATTTAGGTAGGTGATCTTATGAGATATTTTATGTCAGTCCGTGCCATTCCTATTGAGCTATAATTTAGAAAGAATACGAAAATCGTAACATTTTGGAAATTATAGCTCAATCGGAATGGCACAGACTAACATACAACATGTCATATTACGGATAGATAATCTAATGATAAATTCGGTTTTCTGAATTTTCATTATACTGCTTTAAATTTTTATTCTTAATTATTTAAAGTTTTATTTACGCGCCTTCTTGAGATTAGTACAATCTGCGTTGGTCACTCTCTTAAATCTGTTTTTTTTTTTGGATACCGTTTTATCCATTAAAAATAAAAATTGTATCGTTTCATGCTTACATACTTAACGTAGCTATATTTACAGAAGCATGATTTAGTAATGCTTCTGAATGAGTCGAATGAATCGGTTAGCTGCTGAATGTCAAAAATTTGACGGCTTAAGAGGGTACATTTAAAAATTTTGACGTCGAGTGTAGGTATTTGCCGTCGCATGCTCTGCCTCGGTAGAATAGACTCGACCCTGATAGGAGTGTAAGGGACAACTGCTGCAGAGACCCATTTTTTACATACAAAAATGTCGCAGTGCTGCTCTCAGCAGACTGTTTTCTACATAAAAATACATCCGATTGTTTTTCCTTGATTTTTAGATCCTAGTAGCGTCTTCTATGTTTTGAAAAGTTAGTTTTGATTATTAAGAACCGATCTTGACGCATTAGTGTTTCGGATAATTTTTAATTAAATATCTTGCATATTCAGTTTTAATATTTCAGTAATAATAAAAAATGTTGATGAAATTTAAAAACATGGAGTACTTGCTGCTGGTTAGAGGATGGTGTGGCCAAAGAAAATTGTCTGGATATCTTTTAAAATGGGGTCGGGAATAGGTTTGGCTTTTGTATGGGCCAAAATTAAAAGTGCAAAGACAAATACATTTTGTCATGGTTTTATGATTTTACGCGCTCCTTAAGGTGAAACTAAAGGCATCCAACGTCCATACTTTAGTCGTTACTAGACATTGTTCATTCTGGGCGAGTGAACCCTAACACTTAGTACTGTGGTTCCTCACAATATTTTCCTTCACCAGAGCGACGGGTAGGAAACTGAACGGGCATTGAAAAGTTCGCCGTAATACAGAATCGAACCTATGACCTTTTGCACGCTAGACAACTAGCGTACCTACATAAATTATAAATATATTGTTTGTTAAGGATAGCTCCCAGGAGATCACACGCAGCGCATACAAACAGGCGCGGCACCGCCCCCTTTTGTACCGGTAACTCGAACAGTGTGACGTCATATCGTGTGATATCGGTCATGTGATCCGCGGCGGCCATTTTTAGTACATTCATTTTACTACATACTTTGATTGTAAATATCTCTGTAAGTCTTGGTATTTTTTGATGATTCCAAAAGTTTTATTTATGTGAATATCCTGCCAACGTAATGTCATACACATAAGTAAATTTGAATGGAATAGTATATTCGACATTTAAGAATTTTATTTCAATTAAAACCCGTATGGTGTATAGCGAAAAGACTACTATAAATTTCGTCCGCTAGAAACGTCCTAAAATGTTCGCTTATACTGCTTAAGACGCGTACAATGTGAATGTGAATGTTTTACAATGTAGCCCCATACACGGTGTTAAGTAAGCACGTACTACTACCAGTAAGGAGGTGATTCTACACATGAACCTGAACAACTTTTGTTCAACTTAAAAATTTTGCTTTCTCCATACAATTTTAAATACCTACTCTTAAAAACTACTCTTATGTAGCATTTTAAAATTTTTACGTCCAACATTTTTGTTTATGAAAATTTTATCATTATCAGATACAGAATATACAACCAGTGCGTACACCCGGTCATGACATACGGATGTGAAACCTGGGCTCTCACGGCCGGTGTATCCCAAAAGCTCCGTGTCGCTAAGCGAGCCATGCTCCATATTCCCATATCGCTACGAGACAAGGTGCGAAACGAAGAAATTCGTCGACGCACCAAAGTAGTAGATACTCGTGTTGTGCACCGGGTGGAAAAGCTCAAATTGCAGTGGGCTGGACATGCAAGCCGCAGGGATGACGGCCGTTGGAGCTCACGCGTCCTACACTGGCATCCTTGAACATGAAAGCGAAGTGTGGAAAGACCACCCGCCAGGTGGGACGACGACATACGGTACATCGCGGGAAAATGATGGATTCGTGATGCCAAGTGCCGTGAAGGTTGGAAGAAAATTGGGAGAGGCGTATGTCCAGCAGCGGACGGTCAAATGATGATTATGATCAGATACGGAATCGCCCACATAGGTCAATTCAAAATCGGCTAGCCGATAGCTCAACACCGTGTATAACTAGACTAGTCTAAGTGCTGTAATCAGCTGCAAAATATAAATGATTCTTTGTCTATCCATTGTATTTTCTTTTTGTTGTAAAATGTTATAATTATTTTCATAAACTATACCGTATAACAAAGTACAGGGTTTTCCAATAAGAGGTGTTATTTTGAATAGCCCGCTGTTTCGGTAGATGTCACCGCAATACAGAAATTGGTGGAAAAATTCGAGCTGTTGGGACAAGTTAGTGATGTGAAGAATAAAACCCGCGGTCC
>WYDE02092072.1:0-17764 GCA_009867175.2 Adela reaumurella
TAAAAAGGGGCAAGTGCGCAGTACCCGTAACCGACGAGCATGTATGAAGAATATTATGAGAGTGCAAGAAGCGGCAGGGGTGTGTCAGGATCGTGACACATGGAGATCCGTTGTCTCTGCCTACCCCACTGGGAAACAAGGCGTCACGCTATGTATGTATGTATGTATCCATTTATTTGTTTGGAAAGCGCGACATATGCCGCACTCCAGGTAACGCATTGGTGTAGCCCGACCGCGCCCACGGGCATTCGAAGTTTTACGGGTGTGTACCCTCGCAACATTTCAACCGATGATTGCCTGCACACCAATAAAGTAAATTCGTACAACGTGACGGATCATGAACACCACAATGCACATTTATCAGAGGCCTTTTCATATCGACAATCATACCATCACCAACATACCATTTCCCGGATGGGTAGGCAGTCACAATAAAACGCCACTTGGTACGCTCCTGGCAAACATCCTTTGTTTCATCCACTGTCATGCGTCGCATTATTCATGCATGCGCGTCTTTAACAGGTCACCTACTTCGTCCTGGTACGTGCGCCTAGGGCGACCGCGTTCAGCGTTTTCATGTAGAGATGTTAATTTACAAATACAAATTGGAACGTGCTATCTAGATGTAAAGATGTCGGAATGTTTGGTCGGCAATACTCTATTCAAATTCGGAATGATTTATTAGACTGAAACCGATTTAACGAAAGCAGTGAGGCGCGGGGAGTTTCGAGGGTGGAATAATTTAGCTCAAATATTATCAAAGTTGATAAATCGAACGCGTTTGACAGTTACCATTAGTTTGATACGCGCTAAATTGTAGATACAATAACTCCTGTTCACCGAGATACACAGGACATCTGAGATCTAATTATAGAGAATGGGGACGGAAACTCCAGACATAGAGATATTGGACGGAAACTTCCAATCATGTCATAGAAAAAGGAGACTGAAACTATAAATCATAGAGAAAGGGGAGGAGAACTTCTAAACATAGAGAAAGAAGACGGAAACTTCAAATCATAGAAAAAGGAGACTGAGGCTCTAAATCATAGATAAAGGATAGGGAGCAGAACTTCTAAACATAGAGAAAGGAGACGGAAATTCCCAATCATAGAGGAAGGGGACGGATATTCCCAATCATAGAGACAGGGAACAGGAACTGTCAATCATAGAAAAACGGGAACGGGACGGGAACTTCCAATCATAAAGACAAGGAATGGGAACTTTCAATAATATAGAAAGGTGGCGGGAACTCCAAATCAGAAATGAAGGTGATAGGAATTAACAATGACTGGTATTATAGTCCCGGCCTGGACGTTCGTAGTTTGTTTGGTAATACATGCAACATGCTGGCAGGCAGGGTATGCTTCCTTTTACAGTTTACATCCTTACGATCACTTTCAACAAAGTTAACGACTCTGCTTGCGGGTCATTTAATCAGCTTTTCGAATTCTGTGGTTTCCTCTCGTTTATATTAGCTCAATGTCGGCATTTCGAATTTAAACAGGCGCGGGGAGAGTTTCCTATTAATTTAATCGAATGTATACACTCGAATTATCAACTTTGGTAAAATTAGAGTTGATGTGGTTTACTGTTCAGCGCGAAATGTTTGTTTATGATTATGAATTTTGGTAATGATATATTTAGCTTGATTTATTTATTGTTTCTGTAGATTCAGCTAAAGTAGCTGTAATGGTATGTTGGCGGTGATGGTGTGTGATGAAACGATTGCGGAGTAGCCTAGTTGGTTAGCGATCGCCTCTTACTCCAGAGGTCGTGGGTTCGATACCTGGTATGCGCACAATTTTTTCGGGTAGTGTCAGATTAGCCGAGCGGGCAAGAGCACGCCTCTCAAGCGGGAGGTGCAGGTTCGATACCCACCAGGAGCACAATATTTATAACTTTAGAATTTGTGTTAGAAGTTTTGAAAATCTCCAGCATAGTTTCTTGCCTCTTCTTCGCCGTCATAACTGAACTGGCTAAATGAGTCCCGAGTGCAGACTGTGGATGGTAATTTCTTTTCTTTTTCTTTTGCAGCCATTTTATTCGCCCCACTGCTTGGTTCAGGTCTCTCTCATTTTCATGATATGAGAGGATTTAGTCATACACTTCCACGGTGACCTACCGGCTTGGAAGTGGGTTTCCTCACAGTGTTTTCCTTCACCGGAGTGTCAGCAGGCACTTTAGCACAAATTCTAAAGTAATGAATATTGTGCTCCAAGTGGGGATCGAATCCGCACCTCCCGCTTGAGAGTCGTGCTCTTGCCCGCTCGGGCAATCTGACACTCACACTCGAGGTGTAAAGTAGGTGGGGATGTGCTCCTTCCAAAGTGGAGAGGCCGTGCTTGGTTTAATCTTGAGCCTATTCAACTCACAGCCAATACACATGATGGTTGTAGCGTTATAGACTGGAAGCCAAGCTGAAAAAAGTAAAGTCTAGAAATAAATAAATAAAATGTACACTTTTCCATTTACTTTCCAGACTTCAAAAGGCATACTTATTGGCAAAAGAATTGAAGCAATTACTTCATGTCAACCTTTATTTAGCAGACAGGGAATGCCAGACCATACTAAACCGTATGAGCCTGACCGCCGCCAGTACTCCCAACCCGTGCGCGCGGTGCCAAAGAGGGTAGGCACACTTCACACTGATGAAGTAATGATTTTACAGTATGTAGATGATTTCTATAGATAAGCGGATAGAGCTGGTGCAGTTGAGGGAGAAAACCTGGGAAAAGGATGACAGACAACAGACCAAATCGTTCAAATTGGATGAGTGCTGGGGGGAAGTCGCTAAACAACTCGGCTAACACACGGTCGGTTTCAAGCTCATGCCCGTAGGCATTACATGCCCAAGCTTGACTTTCTCTACCACCAGATCTCCCATATCTCCTTTTTCCCCGACGAGGGCGAGGAAGACGCTAAGAAAGACATAACACCACTGATAATAATGAACTTGTTGACGACGCTGTCAAGATGAAGTAACCAATGATGTAGCTGGTGATATTATTGAATTCTTCGACGAGGCGCAAAGTTATGCAGGCAATTTTACTTTCTTGGATATGTCTGATGAGAAACCGATAGTATAAGAGTTCAAAGAAACAGAACTGAGTAAAAGTAAGAAAATGGAATTTTCAGTACCGATGGCCATGGAGAGTGATATCTTGGACGAGGAACTTCAACATCCTATTGCCGCATGCCGAGAAGCCAAAAAGAAAATCTGAGGACCAAGATTCATGAGATTATTTATAATGCTGTGTAAAGTAGAGTCATATTTGTATGAGTACGTAGTTTTATTGTAAATTTCATGTGAACTGAATTAATTGATATAATGTATAATTTTTTCCGTTAGTATTTTTTTTTATTTGTATATTCATTTTTATAATATTCAGATCTAAGAAAGCAGTACATCTACGTCCTTTCGATCACACACGTTTGACCGTTGGGTGCAACGGGTACCAGACTTCGTCTCCAGGATTTCTCGTGGTTGCAGATGGAGCCTGTGACGTAGAGGGCGAAACGTCGACTTATGTAAATCACAACTGCGGGAATAATAAGTAATTTGATTTTAAGTGGTTTACATTAGTGGTTAGTACAACCGGCGTCATCGCCCAGGCTAGTCTGCCCCACTTAATTATTTACCACCCCACTACAGCTACTCACGGCGCCCTGAGCGAGATTTCAGTTGATGTATAGTAAGCTACAAACACATCCTTTGTATCCTTTGCAGTTGTATCTACTTCCAGCGACTTTCCGAATATGTTAGAAATTGGTGAAAGCAATGTCTCATTGATTAAGTACTGGAAAACCTACATTTTTAATATTTTAAGCAGATATTAATTACGCATTACACATTAAAGACGCATAGTCATCGACTGGAGCAATAAATTCTTCGCATAAAACAAATAATATTGATACATTAACATACACAGATGATTCAAGTGCTGTTATAATACCTATAGATTAAATGTCTAATATAACCCCCGGTTAATGCGAGAAATATAGGTTCGATTCATGAAATAAATAAATACGGTTTGGTGCAGTAATTAAGATACAACTAAACTATTCCCATTCTATCATCGCTCCACGCGCAACAGGCTGCGAATGTATGCAAATACTGTCGATATCATCCCTATTAAGGTCAAACGATCCTGTCCCGCCAATCTTCAGTTTGAGGTCGTTGGGGGACCTTCATGGTTATGCTAGCCGGTCGACATGGTTATCGTAGTCCCTGTAAATGTTCGAATGCCCGTGGGCGCCGTCGAGCTACTCCTCTGCGTTACCCTGGCCAGCGCCATATGTCGCGCTTTCCATAAAAAAAAACCCTCACTCGCGTAAGACTGTGTTTAGTAGTCGATAGCCTTATTAGTAGTTTATAGGTAAATTCTAAACTGTACACTTTGTCATGTAAAACACATTGAAACTATGAAGTATATGACTTTCGTAATTACGGGTTTTTGTATTATTGATTGATATGCAATTATTACGTATTGGAAATTACTGATTACAGGGGAAGCATTGAAACAAAGCGTGTCCGTTGGCGAGTTAGTGCACACTGTTTTTTTTTTCATATTCTTATGTATCTACCCTTGCTGCAAGCAGGCAGCTAACGACTCTTAGCCTACCTACATACATACATACATACTAATTATCATAGCCTGAAAATCGGGGCAACCCGTTAAATACGAGCATCATTAAATAAAAAAAATAATAAAAAAACTGGCAGTCCTACATATACTCAAACACTTATGTCAAAATACAGTTCTTACTTAGATTATGTTAAAACGATCATGCCAGTCACAAATTCTAAATAGTGGATTTGTATTTTACAGAGAGTCAAAATACTACAAAACCAAACTACAATGAATGTTCAGACATAGAAAATAGATCGTCACCAATCCACTGAGCGTGAAGGCAACGTTTATAGTATTTACCCACAGAAATCTAAGGTTAATCACTATTAGGGTCCCATTCTCAAGCCGAACAATAGCAGTCCCAGTGAAATAAAATAAATCGCAAATCTTCTTATTGAATGTATTCGAGGGCTTTCCAGAGGCACATTAGTGGCATTTTTGTTATTTCTTCGGATCCCTATTGACTCCCGACCCCGAGTATTCATCGAGGCCTCTGAATTGAAAACACAAAGAATTACCTTTTTTTGTTTGGATTTTACGAGTACTCACCATTTAATGTAACTGGAATTGTAAGAGGTTGAGAGTATATTATAATAATGTATACGGTTATTGTTTTGCAGAATTTGCAAAGGGAGAAGCCTAGTTGTGCTACATTGTTTTTCAATTTCTGCATTGCAGAAGGCGAACTTTTTTTTTAAATTAGGCAAAATATAATAGCAGCAAATTTCTCTAAACAGATAGCAAGTGTACAGATTTACTCACGGTGTTTTCCTTATACTTTTTAATGCATATTGATTTTTAAATAATGTTACATATATACATACATAGCGTCACGCCTGTTTCCGGTGGCTAGGCAGAGACAACGGATCTCCACGTGCCACGATCCTGCCTGACACACCTCTGACGCTGCGTTAGCCTGGACAGCGCCATATATGTTAACACTAATAAATATGAAAATAAAAGATGAATAACTCTGGCGATAAAACAACTCCTTGAGGTGATCTCGTTCTGATATTCTGAATGTATATTTTATATAAAAACGTGTATTGTATTGTATATATTTATTGCTCTCAAATACAAAAGAATAAGGGCAAAAGGTAATACTTAATGCCTACAGGCATTTTCTTCCAGTATACCTTTGGGGTCTGATAACTGCTAGGTGAGTGGCGGAAAGAGATGATTTAATGATGAGATTGATAATTTAAATGAAAAGATAAGATAAATTTAAATACGAACACTTACATACGAAATTACATATTATACCTATATACCAAATATACGTACATATACATAGATAAACTTCACATAAAACCTAAAAACAAAATTAACCAATCTAATCAAAACTACAAAGTAAATGAAAATCTAATAATATAAATATAAATTAAACCTATTCATAAATTACAATTACATAAATAAAATAAAACTAAACTATTTACACAACTCAATGGAAGCCGAGGAAGTTCAGCGGGGGCCAGCGGGAGTGACCATGGAACCACCCTACCGCAGACTGCAACGATGAAATCACCGGGTAGATAAATCCATTCCACTCGAAGCCGGGAACGTCCCCAGGACACTCGGCGCTTTCCCTCTCTGAATAGCTATACTAAGGCGTTGCATAAGGTAGGCCCCAGCACGAACTTCCCCGGTGGCTTCCATTAATCGCCTTCCCAACGCCTTATTTTATAACTTCCAGTTTCTTGACGGAGTTTTTGTACAGGGTTACTAAATCATTACATTATTCCATAAGATGATGAAAATCCATATGTAAGGATTTTTTTGCAGCCATTTTATTCGCCTCACTGCTGGGTACAGGCCTCTCTCATGATATGAGAGGACTTAGTCATACACTACCACGGTGACCAACCGGCTTGGAAGTGAGTTTCCTCACGATGTTTTCCAAAGTAGGTTTCCTCACGATGTTTTCCTTCACCGGAGTTTCAGCAGCCATTTTAGCACAAAATCTAAAGTTATAAATATTGTGGTCCCAGTGGGGATCGACCCCGCACCTCCCGCTTGACAGGCGTGCTCTTGCCCGCTCGGTTAATCTGACAGTGATAGGATAGTATCTGAGATTTACGAGTATTATACTATTAACACGGTCTGAAGAATCACAGAGGTTTAGGAAGCAATTAAACTTCTTGTGCACATTTTTATCTCCTGCAATAACTTCGTTCTGGCTTCTTTTTGTCGTAGAAATTGATGGCTCAGATGCTGTGGATGGTTATTATATGCTTTATAGTCGTATGAAATGGAGTCTTCAAAGAAATATCTCCACTCTATTGTATTGTTTGATATATATTGCACTCTGACTTTTCAACATTGTTGCAAACATATTTTTTGTTAAGTTTTATAGGTTGTCACATAAAAAAAACAAATGCAACATTCAAAAATACAATACAATGCATGTACTAATCAAAATGTTTTATCTTAGATATTCTTTAAAGCGATATAAAATATTAAATTTAAACATTTTTTTTATAGACAACTAGCATGGGTGGCTGTGCCCAAAACTTGGAAAGAAGATCGAACACAGACAATAACACCACTCCTCACGAAACCATGCTCAGCGAGGTGCCATGCCAGATATAAGGCGGACGAAAAGGTCGTTCACGACTTTTGAAGATCCCCAGGTTGTAGTTTTAAATGAATTTTTAATATATTTCGGCGATAATTAGTCAGCCGTCTTCAGTTTTTTTATAATAATATAAAATATTGAGAGTTCTTATTTCTCGTATAAATACAGCGGAGTGAACTCTCTTATATTAAATGCTCGTTGGTATGGAGTGACAGGTTTTAATGTCGTTCACCTCACCAGGGAGACCCCGTATATACTTATAATTAAATTATAATTAATTTTAAATAAACTAATTATGTATTAATGAACAACTTAACATTTAATTAAATTATTAATTTTAATTCTAAGATCTGTTAAGCAAGTGCTCGAAACTTTGGTATCTCTTAATACAGTGCATATAACAATGTCATGGAGGACAATATAGGCTGTCCCACGACTGACCAGAACGACTTCAGGATCGGGAAATCTCATTATTTTATATTATTATAAAAAAAATGAAGACGGCTGACTAATTATCGTCGAAATATATTAAAAATTAATTAAAAAAAAATGTTTTTAATGTAATATCTTACATTGCTGAGGTTAATTCATATGTTATCCCGCTATATTTTCTTCACAGCATCAATTTAGTAGCACTCAGACAACGCAGGCTGTTTGCTTCGCGTTGCCTTCTACAAGCGGTTCCACGGAGATTGCGCTAGCTCACTTCACAATCTGGTCCCTGCCTCTTCATTCTATTAAGAGTACACCCGAAGAAGAAACAGTCTCCACTGTTTTGTTTGTTGACGCACGGCGATTCTGAACCAGGCGCTTCGAAAACTCTTTTATTGTTTAAAACTCACCTCCAGGCGGGGGTCTGTCTACACTAGTTACCCTAACTACATTTTTTCAAGAGTTAGGTCAACAAGCATTTGTTGAGTCGGGGTGGTTCTCTGTCGTGAACTCCGGCGATACGCTAACTATACTACATTCCACCAGTGTTGAGAGTGAGTCACCACAGGTTTTCATACCCCCCGAACCCCGCGGGGGTGAATCTCATTCATTATTTGCAATGACTCACTCTCAACACTGGCGGAATGAAGTATAAAGTATATGTTTTACCAAGACTGACTAAAGTGACGTTTGCAGCGTTGCCACTTTCACACAAATTTTAAGTAGGTAGTTATGTAAGTGTTTTTGAAAATATCGATTATTCCATTCAATAGATTAATCGATAATATTTTTCATCATAAAATTGCATCATATCGATCATTCAATCGATTAATTGATAATACTTTTATCTACTGCATCACTATTATTTAAAGGTGGCAACGCTGTAATGTCAGTGAAACGTCATTTTAGTTCATCTTGGAAAAAAATAGACTTTAAGCACGTCTGGTGTGAAGCGGCGGCAACTTTGAAATAAATTTAGATTGAAATACACATATAAATTTCACTATAACCCCACATCACTTAAGAATTAAACCCTTAACCCCAAGGATTATATTCAAAGTGCGTCCGATTTAAAGCTCCTTCGAATAAACGATTTCATCGGTTAAAATTGGTCACATTTCTAAAGCCGAATTATTTAACAAAATCAATATTATTCAGAATTTCACCATTTTCACCGCAAACGTACAAGAATTACCCTCGCGGGAATGCAGGATCTGCCTCGCAGCGCAGGTTCCTGACAAGAACATCTACAAAAGCGCTTCTCCATTCAGAATCTAACGCTTGCTCGATAGCTGTTTGAAATCCTGAGAAGTGTCTTTACAGTGAGAGTTTTTGGAAATGAAAAAGGAGCTCTGTGGTGTAGTCTCAGTAATACATATTTTTATGTATTTTTCGGTCATAGACTTACTTTAGTCGACGTTTCGTCCACCACGCTGTGGACATCCTCAGGACAGGCGACTTGACATCTGACTTTCGCCACGTTCGGGTGTCGCTCCAGGCCAGGCGTGTCGCGAGTGACTGTCCTGAGGATGTCCACAGCGTGGTGGACGAAAGGTCGACTAAAGTAATTCCATGAGCTATACCTCCTAACTGAAAAATACATAAATATGTCGAATTGTGGTAAAAGTCTTAACAAATGTATAAATATTTTTGATGGAAATTGACTTGGGTCGGATTTCTACATCACCCTAATGCACCAGTACTTTAGCACCCGTGCAGTCAGATTAATACAGGTGAAATACGTGGTGAATACGCCACGGTCCGGGTGGCGAAGTTGGTATTGCAGTGCAGCTAAGGCCAAAGATCCCGGGTTCAAACCCCGGATCGGACGTTTTCTTTATTTTCCGTATTTTTCTGATGAATATCATATTCTTCTTCGCTAGTAAAAAAATAATGACTTACCGTGTCGGTTGGTTTGGATGTTTGGTAAATAAATAATAAATTGGTGCATCTCCAGCCCATTTCGGTGGAGCATGATGGACGAAGGTAGAACGGAAAAGGAGAAATTGCGTTGAACTTCCTTTCAGAGCACATGATTCAGTTGTAAAAATGCCTCCTCTACGTGAAAGTTGTCGGATAGATCAGCAATGGCGAGGCTCTCGACCGCAGATTGGAGTGTTGGATGAGCGGATTGTTAGCCTAGCTCGGTGAATTTGAGCCGAATCACAAAATATTTTCATCCGCATTGGGCTAAGATAGATAGAAATTCTTTATTTGCACAGAAACATAAAACAAGAAATACAGCTGAAATCATAGAGCGAAAAGGCGGACTTAACGCTGTAGTAGCGTTTTCTGACAGTCGACCTTTGGGGGATGACAAGAAGACGCAGAATATAAATAATAAAGGGTAGTGCAGATGTAGAATGACGAAAATAAGACTAATAGGATACTAAAATCTACATATATACATATACTTATAAAATACACCTTACCATACTTTCTATATATACTAGATGCACAGGTAACATGTATTACAAAAATAAAATACACGTAGAATATACATTCATATTATATCACATATATATAATACCTAATGATAAATTGATATAAAACATATTGTTCAAATCTTATTTTAAAAAAATTTAAGGAACGTTTAAACGGGTTTTGAGTCATAGAGTGCCGGAGAGGACGAGGCAGCGTAGTTACATCAAATAAAATATATTCACTCGTTTTCCGTTGGTATCGCGCGGTATCAGGCAAAAATCGTAAACTCTCAATGCCCAGGATGGATGAACTATCTGCATTAAAGTTTGTAAGGAATCCGCAGGGCGAGAGTCCTACACTCGCACTTGTCCACTTATTTTTATTTCTCTTCATTTGTAATTCTGTTTTTGTTATGTATCTATTTTTTAAAAGAGCTTTGAATGCGATGAGCGCTCTCATTGCCATGATTGTGTGCTCCATAATTTTTTTTCAAGTACAAATTACCTAAAGGTTATATAAGAAAATAAGGCGGCTAAAATCAATGGAATTAAAAAAATATTAAAATAATCTATATATTCGACCTAAATATGTACAAACGAGTAAGCCCACATTTAATTCCTTTCATTTATTTCCCTTTCATTTGGTCCCTCGTCCATTTGAAAAACTGAACACGCGCCAGTTTTGGGCAAAGAGTTCCGAAATTAGGATTCGCGCCGCTCTATATAGGTAGGTACAGGACTTAACCGGCGTGAC
Source organism: Adela reaumurella (assembly GCA_009867175.2). Lineage (NCBI taxonomy): Eukaryota > Metazoa > Arthropoda > Insecta > Lepidoptera > Adelidae > Adela > Adela reaumurella. The sequence goes on from WYDE02092072.1 coordinate 10,819, forward strand.
GAAACTCGACACTCAAGAACGATAGGCAGAGACAAACCGTTTTATATGCGTCATTTTTTTTTATTGAAACTAACACGGAAGGCTACATCACCAAATGCAACAGTTTTCTGGTACCAGTGATGTCAGCCTAAACACCTTGGTGAATTATATAGGTAGGTGCCATATCAGTGCTTCCCTCCATTCTAGCCGGCTACACTGAAATGGACGGAAAACACGAACTATGTTTCATAGCTGCTTCGACCGACCTTCATTCAGTGCGGTGGTACCAACCAACCCGGGCGGGTTTAACCCTACCACAGGGTTTATTCAGCATGAAACGAACGATACAAAAGCACAGCACAAAAGCACATTTATCTCTTTCACCTCGCTTTCTCCGGTCACATGATCGGGTCCAACATCTACAATGCACAAAAATGAGACTTGCCGTGCGTACATTATATTCACGGTTCTACAAATAACTAGGCGGAAGGCCGGCCGACTTCGCACGATCTGGGAGTAACACTAAATAAACGATGGCGTAAACTACCTCATAAACATTCGTTCAAGACACTCCTAATGAAGAGCTTCGAGGAAAGATCGAGATAGTTCGAGAGAGATGGAGAGACTTGGCGATGACTTATTGGTAGGCGTCGATATTCTAAACCCGCCTACCATCGAAATAAGAAAGTATGGAACATCACAGAAAGTAAACAAATCCACGAACAACGAAAGTTGTGTTCGGTCGAGCAGCTGGCGTTCTGCCCGTACTGCATAAGAAACTGGGGTTCCTGTCAAAACAAGTACGAGTGTTGTAGATAGTTCATCCATCCTGGGAATTCACATTCTCGACGATTTTATCCTGTTTTCGATGTGTTTTCGGTATGTAATGTATAAAAAATATATAATTGCCTTCTTTATACGGCGAATTTCCATAGAAATTCAAAGGGGTAACGCAGCGAGCGTGCTTGGCTCCTTCTACAAAGCCGGCGACCCCCGCAGATTTGGGTGAGATATTTTTTATAGGTTATTTTATTTATACCTAGTTAGTTAGTTCATTTTCTTATTACATATAGTTTTAAATTTTAGTTGTGTAATATATTTTACTATCTAGATACCTATACAACAAGCGAGCTCAGAAATATCAACAATACTATAACACAACGTAGATATTTTTACTTTCAAAACTACAGCAATATAAGTAGAACAAACATTAGTTCTGCTTGAATGCACCCTTCGACGTTTACTCTACAAATCCAAGATGGCGGCGCGATTCAAGATGGCGGCCGTAGGCGTGAGCCGCGGATTCTCTCAGAGAGCCCGAGTGAACAATGTGACACTTCCAGGTGTTTGGTATTTCTTGTCGGAGTAGACAATGGTGTGTACTTTAGCGTCTCTGGTTCGTGTTTGCGCGGGCCACATCTGGGCGGCGGAAAAAACTGGACCTCTCATGGCTCCGATAATTGGACGACACACGGACCGCGAGATATACGGGCGTACCTACTTACTTAGAATTTATCCATCTGGCTGGTGTTACGGAAGAGGGAAGTTAGGAATTCAGCTTCGAAACATTTCTTATCAGCCAATCTGTCAAACTAATGCTCGATGTCCTCAAGATATTCCTTAAAGCAGATGAGTATTCCTTGTTATTGTGGGTTTTATTCGATTGCTATATTTTTATAGAAAAATCTGTTATCGACTTAATAAAAAATCTTATATCGTATCGAATTTGTTAAAGTCACAATAATTTATTGTTATCCAATGAAAACTTACACCAAAGGAACTAAAACTGTATTTTAACTTTAACGAAAGAAGAAACAACGAGTCTTTCTTGCTTCTTCCTTTCTTTCTAAATATATATTCGACAGCGTAGTTAATGTATGCGCGTACAGCGAAAGCTCTCCCTCCCCAGATCCCAGCTAGATGTGGAGTAGATGTTTGTGAAATTGACTTACAAATTCTCACAATGTGAATCCTGTGTACAGATGTCCTTCAGAAGGGACAACGGGTGTCTTCTGTTTTGTTTTTATAGTTTAGCCATCATGAGCAGTACCACCGTTTGATCTATTTATGAATTTTAATCGAGAAAGCACTAAAATAAAATAAACCAATGCAGGAGTTTTTGTAATTTTGTAACAATTTATTTTTTTCATGTTCAAATGTTGTGTGCCTGAAAAGTGTAAACTTAGTTGTATAATGTATACTTAGGTATACATGGCATTAATATTACAAACGCAATGAATGCCATATTCTTTGTATTATATATTATATTGTATACACGATCATGAAATAATTTTTCAATTTGGTTACAATACTTTTTATTTACAATTTTTCAATTTGGTTGACAAAAAAATTTTGACTTCGCTATACATTTTTAAATTTTTCCTTGACAAAAATTTGTGGGTACGTTAAAAATGTATCTCAACCAAACTGATTGTTATTTTTTGTCATATTTTTGTTCTACACCATACATGGAGAACCTACCTGGTTTAAAAAAAAACGATCGACGGTCGTTTACACCCCGTATGAATAGGACACTGTGGCTCTCGTTCGTTTTCGCCTCAATTTTGAGCTGAAGTTATTCCTTATTGAACTAAATATTTAATTTAAATGGAGAAAATACTTATCGATAATTTCGGATCGGCTTTGTTTGTGCAACTTTTGACACTTGTTAGGCGTCATGGCATTCGCAACCCCCGCTAAAAACCGAATGTCAATGGACGTCGTTAATCTCCTTCTGGGTGGCTCGGCGTCATATATCGCGCTCTCAATAAAAAAAAACAACAGCACAAAATAAAGGGTTACATACATACCTACATTGAAGACAGAAGAGCCTCAAGATGCGCGCCTGCCTGCCTATTCCGTTTAGGAGACGGGATTCTTTCTGTGTACTCAGGCACCTCTCAGAACTGTTATTCGAATCACACGATTTGTTATTCCAACACCTTACATGTGTTTGTGAAGAAGGAAGAAACCTCGCTTCCCACGTACTAGCGCATTTAGTATCCGGATGCAAAGTTGGCAGATTTCATGGCGACGGAGGACAACCCCCCGACCCCAGCTCGCCTAGCTTCCCCTCCCCGCCGCCCGCCCTACAGCGGATGTTGCAGCTTTTTGGAGCTTTTACAGCATTTAGCGCCTCCGATCGAGAGCCATTGTTACGCTTTTATAACCCCACTCTTGCGCACTCGAACTCATTCACGAAGGTGGTCCGAGGTGTTTTTTTTTCGTAGGACTTGTTTGTAAACGGGTTGTTGATTTGAAATATTGTTTAATTTTGATGTCGGTTCGTGAATTTATCGAATAATTTTATTACAGAAAACATGTGTTTCCGACAGATATGTTTATTATTTATTAAAGAGATTACTCACGTAGGTATACAATTTTTACTTACCTAGGCAATAAATTATATCTCTATAGGATATATTACAGTCATAATTTAAATATCTCTAAAGAGCGACTAATCTTAGCCCACAAATAATCACTATCGGCTCAATCAAAGAGTCTTTGACCGGTCCCAAAAATTTGCAATTATGATCGTCACCTGTCCCTCGAGTTGTTCCTGCATATTTTAACTCGGTATTTATCACCTCTTCTTTGTCGGCGAGCGGCGACATTAAATAACACACTCTACTCGAATCGAGTCGAGGCATTAAATGATAAGAATTTAATCGACGAGACGCTCCACGGAAGCCAGATCGATTGACCTCTCGCCGCAAGGACGAACAGTCGATTAGGCTTAATTTCGCTAAGATAAGAACTCGCTACTAGTTGCCACTGTACGATGACAAGTTATATCTAGCAGTTGAAGTATCGAGTTGTTACGTTACGTAGGACAAATTATCTGATTAAGTGGTATTAATGTTGTTTGTCCGTGGGTCGAGATAGTGAGCGAAGGACTGCTTCTGTCTTGGGAGAAAACTTTTTAATAAGGAAAAAAGTAAAATAAAAAGGACCTATGTATTTATTAATAAGTGCTGTAGGCCAAGGGACTGTCTTGGATGGAATGGTTCACATCTTAGAGTAATAATGATCATTATTACTCTAAGGTTCACATCTATTACGTCACACCATCGTGAACCGCGATGTGAGGTTAACCTACCTCGAGCCTGTTTGACAAGATGCCATAATTAACAGGATACTTGAATTTTTGAATGAAAGCATGACTGTATCTTTCTTGACATCTACGAAAATTCATAGGCCCTCAAAAAGTTCGTATGCATCGATATTCCTATCTTGCGCTGCACGGAGCGCAACCATGCACAGTTAATTTTTTTTCAAGACGAACTAAAATGACATTTCACTGACATTACAGCGTTGTCAGCTTCACACTGCTAGTGAATGCAGTCGATAAAAATGTTATGGACTTTTATCGATTCAATAATCTTTTTTCATGGTTTATTAAACCAGTCTCAGCCCATTTATGAGTGCAATTGCGTAGGTAGAGTCAGCAGCGTACGCAGAGTTTAATCAAGGCGGGACGCGGGAACTCGTGTGAGTTTGTCGACTCAGACAGAAACTTACGAAAAATCTAAACGGCTCCGCGAGTGAGTCGCTCGCGACGAGCGTGAGGAACTCGGGCGAGTCACTCGTGAAATTCTTGTACGTGCTAGTATTCCGTGAGGTTTTTCGCCCGACAAATTGAATTAATCGAAAAAATTATCGACAACGCCTACAACACTATCTAAAATTTGTGTGAAAATGGCAACGCTGCAAAACGTCACTTTAGTCCGTCTTGAAAAAAAATGGACTTTTAGTTTATTATTTAGCAACGTTGTAAAATGACGAACATAATGTGAACAAGTACCTACATTAATACGAATTTCTAAGTATTAATCTCCATTTTCAGCCGTACTTTTGAATTAATACGAAACTCGTAAATGGTTTAATATGAGTCCTAGATAGCCGAGAGCGAAATTAAGGTGCCCTACTTTCCAAGGCCACGAATTTGTCTGTACAACAAGAACAAATAAAAACTGAATAATAAATTAATAACAAAGAATATCAGACCTTCATGTTAGGAAACATTGCCAGAGTTTCTTCACGGCTTGTCGAACATGAGCCGGGGTGTTATATCAAGTTTGACAGTAGATCATGCGGCGTGTAGCCATTCTAATAGATCTTAAATATCCTTGGCATTTTAACTACTACACGTGTTGACGGTAACTGACGTAATTTTGTTCCGCATATCTATTTAAAATAACATCTAAAATGAAACATTTATTCGGAGTCTGGGTATAGATTCCCACCGCGGCGATGTCGAGAAGTGCGACGTTTTTGTGTATGCATTTGTGTCGGCGAGACGAGAAAACTTCATACATAAACGTCACGCTTCTCGCCCGCCGCTTTCGGAATCTGTGCCCTCCACAACGTATTACGTATTAGACTGGGAGGCTGTGAAAAAAAAACACGTGATTATGTCATGAAAATGATTACGCTGGTCGTGTTGCTTATGTTTTCGGCATCAAGAATATGTCATTCTGGCAACTGGAAGCCGTTGCGTTCAGAAATGCACCACTTTAAAAAGTTAAAAAATTCCTATATCAAAAGCTGTTAATTGGATCCGAAAAGTGAAAAGCCATCTGGAAGGCTGAACATTTTTCGATGTTTTAAATGTTTACCCATTATCTATGTATCAAGGTCTTCATTTTACATTTGGATACTTTTCGGATCTAACTAAGCTGTTAGTTAGCTGATATGGGAATTTTTAAACTTTTTAAAGTGTTGCCATTTCTGAACCCAACGGCTCCCAGTTGCCAGACCGCAATATTCTTGATGCCGAAAAAATAAGGAACACGACCAGCGTAATAATTTTCATAACAAAATCACGTGTTTTTTTTCACGGCCTCCTAGACCATATAGCATAGTTGAGTATGTTGCGTGCCACCCCTCTTACCCCTCACTAGGTTCGCGAATAATTTCGAAACAAATTTTGATATGGTTGGCAACGTAATTTAGGGAGTTTCCCGAGAGAGAATAGTTTTTGATCACGACATGGGCATGGAACCTTGTATTTATTTATATAGATAGACTATCGTCGTGGTGTCGTATTTCTGATGTGACAGTGAATGTGACCTATTCACTTCGCCCATAATTTTATAATGCGAATCCAAAAGCATTATACGTGTAGTAAAATTAGAATATCACATTTTAATAGATTAATAATCGAGATAGAACTAAACAAATCGATTGAATTATTTTTACCGGTTCTAGAATACATTAACTGAAGTAAAGAATAAATTTAATTATATGTAGATATAATATTTAGTTTTGTCTTGTAGAGACATTTCGCGTCGGACATGGATATAAATGTACACGACTTGTATATATTTTTTCTTATGAATTAACTTTAAATACCTATAAAAAAATTTTTTTTCATTCTCACATTCGGAAAGTAGGTAAGTAGGTCTGAAGTTTTCTGAGAAGCGGGTTTAAATTAATACTTTTCAGGCCTAAGGAAATCATTTTCAACCGACAGCTGTCAAATTATTTAAAAAAAATAGTTCTTTTTTCAAATTTCTATTGAACCATGTTCCAATTTTCTGAACAGCCACTCAATTACAGCGCGATGTAAAATTTAAAAAAACGTTCGTGTAGCACAGTGTTCACTCGCTCGCACGGGAGCGATTAGATAGACAGAGATGTTACTGTGCCAAACGTTTTATATGCTTACGGAAGGGGATCTGCATGTCTGCAAAAAAAAAAAAAATAAAAAAAAAATAAAAAAAAAAAAGTAGTAAAAGGCGACTAAGGGATAAGGGCAAGATACCGTGCTAAAGGGTGACAGGCTCGCCACCTCTCTTGGCACGGTACTTCTACCAAGTCATGCAGTAGGTGGGTGTTCGTGCTTTACGTGCTGCTTGATGTCTTGTCCGAACATCTTGCGAATGTGATGGTCGGTGTTGTGCTGTAATTCACCGGAGTTCCGCAGCACAACACCGATTGCTCTGCTTACCCCGATTCTCGGGAT
>WYDE02092073.1:0-11748 GCA_009867175.2 Adela reaumurella
CCGCTAGCTACGAGCTTAGAAAAACGTATTGAGCTCGTAGCTAGCGGACGTCTCAGTGACCATGAACAGGACTCTCTGTTTGAAACGTCGGACAGTCCGATAAAGTCGCCGCGAGAAGAGCCGGAAGTTTCCTAAATGTTGTCAGCGACCTCAGTAATTTGAAAAGTATTGTATGATCAGTGTTATTTTCGTAATACAAATTCAATCGTATCGTTCTGGTTGCAGTATTCCTGCAGTTCTCTGCCTATATGCCAGTAATGATCTTAACCGGCATGTTGGGCCTTGTGCGCTCGATGACGCACATCACCATGCCTCTCGTCATGGCGTCCTACATTCCCATAGAGCGCTACCCGGCCGCCTGGGGCCTACTAATGCTTATATTCGGATTAGTCAATATCACAATCGGCCCTCTTATTGGTAAGTTTGAAAACGTTTAAATTATTTCTTGCTACCTATTAATTTAGCATAAGTAATTTCTAATCATTGAACGATAGCTAAATACTTTCATACCTTTATGTGAACTGATTAAAAAAAACTTTGTACAAAAATACTTCTTAGAGCTCCACCGGGTTATCACTTTCTCGTATATTAGACAAACGGACAGCTGTCTGATATTTAGAAGAGTGAAAAAAAAGGGGGAAATGATGGTATTTCACGGAGCATCCAGTAATTTTTTTTCGCAAATATAAACTTATTTTATTTCGGAATACAGCATGTATAACCCAGTAGCTGATGGTAGAGAGGCTGGACGATAAGATCTGAGTATCACATGAACAAGTTAAGCCTTGGCCTTGCTCATAGTAAAAAAAATCCAGAAGTGGAGAAACACGGCCATATACTGTTCATTGTAAATTACATAACAAGGCATCTACATTCTGGTTGCAGGCATAGTACGAGATATGACCGGAAGCTACGCTCTGGCATTCCACCTGTTGACAGCCTGCAACCTGGCCTGCGTGGTACCCTGGACCGTGGAGGCTATCATAAGCATGTGTAGGAAAAAGACTAGCAGTAGAGGCAAATAAAACATTACACCAACATGTGTTTTATTTCATCAGTACAACAGCTCATAATTCTTTATCATAACCGTGTTCTTGTCAAATAAAATGAGCACGTAGAAATGATGTCACGAAAAAAAAATATTATCGTTGGTTCTGTCGGACCCCTCTGACAATTATCATAGTAGATATAGAGAGATAACAGTAATCAAGTGAACGATACAGTTTTAGTATTAGCAATTGAGTTTTTTTTTAATTGGATGGTACCAACGATACAAATCGTTGCCAAGAATATATACACAATAGGATTCAAGTAGAGTGATAGTAGTCAAGAAAAGACAGTGATGTTTTATGACAATGCCAAATAAAGGAAAGATGATGTTTTAACATAACTCGGGGTTGCATGAGTAAATAATCGAAATCGCAGAAAGTTAACCAACACTCCTTAAAGCTATGAACGAACATGTCTGATAGAATTTCAAAGTAAATAAATATGGATTAAATCAAGAATTTCCACAAGTAAATTACATAATATTACTACTGTAACAGTGCCACACAACATCATCAGAATTCGACATAAGTCCAACAAAGAAAGAACTCGTCCCACAAAGAAGTCGTCTCTGGCGCAGACGTGGGCGCGGAAGCGGATGACAAATTGACACACTTGATAGCGTCCTGGAGCAAAGAAATCGTGGAGATGACAGCGTTTGTGTGCAGTTTTACATACGTTTTGTAAATATGAAATAGTGATAGAATGTTTATCTTTCTATCGTGGTGGCCTAGACTAGTAAGGTAACAGGGTGGCACGATTTTGAACAGATAAAATGGATCTATTGAATTCAGTATTAATGCATAGGTATGTACGTTATAATGTAATATCTATTGTAAAAACGTGGATAAAACTCGAAAATCAAACGATTATAAAATATGATAAAGTGTTCATAATTATCAATGTCAAGTCAATTTCAAGTGATAAGGAAATTGTCAAGAACACTGAAGGATCTGGGTAGAGACAACATTCAATACCGTTTTTTATGGTGACCGACGGTGACATCGACAGATGGAACCTGAGTGTATTTCCAAAAATAAAAAAGTTATTTGTGAACTTATTTAAAAAAATTATATAACAAATGGGTAACTTGAGAACCTCTTTTGTTTTCCTTGAAGTTTGATTAAAATTTCTTAGTAGTTCAATAAATTTAGATAACACTAGAGTTACTGAGAAATTAAGGCAAATTTAAGGTTGCATAACTAAATAAAATACTACGCGACCTAAAGCTGCTCTTGAGAACTCTGACGTAAAAAATGCGTGTACTAAATCATCTCCTCCAGTCCATCACTCCAAGTCGAGGTAATCATCAGATAAATAACACTCCCGCGTCGAGAGCATTCGCAGTCCACCTATCGCTCCACTGCAGACAAACGCGAAATACGTATTTTATTACACAGTTTTTTCATGATTATCCCAAAAATTTCCAGTGAACAATAAAACAATAAACAAAAGTGCTTCATATGAAAATATAAAATTAAATAAAGTGTAAACAAGGTATTCACACATCTTAAGCCAAGTTTATAGCGTTGTTTACATTTTATCTGAAGCAAATAGCAGATATAGAACTCAGTGTAGATAGTGAAGATCGACGCGATCGCACGCCACCTACTGATGAATCGCTAGGAAAATGGACAAGGAAAATAAAGAAAACAGAATAATAACAAGTCAAGAGGTCGACGGACATAAATGGGGCTACATCGTCTGCCTGGGCACAGTGGTCACCTTTGTAAGTGTCTTTTGCTAATTTGTCTGCTATCGGGGAAATGTCTATAATTATCTATCATAACAGGAAATATAATATCTGTCTTTGTACCAAAATTAAGATTAGAATAGTATCAGTAATTTAATATAATCCTATCATTTACTATGTAAATTTGAATAAAGATGTGATCATCACTCCTCTCGATGTTTTTACAACCGTCGTAGTATTTATAGTACATATCATAAATATTTCCTCAGGGAACATCCTGAATGAAGAACTGGGAAATTATGACGAAAATTTTAAAAATTATTTCAGATAGCTGCAATAGGGCACATTAACTCGTTTGGACTAATATACAATGACTTCGTCAAAGTCACACATTCCTCATCGAAGTCTATAACGACTGCTCATGGAGTTTTCGCAATGATGTTAGCTGTTGGAGGTATAGTATTGTTCTTTTGTTTTTAATCTACAGATTAATACAGAAAAATACTCATTATGAAATATACACATTAATTTTAAATCTAAATAAAGGGTCAGGTTGTTTGGTAAAAAAGTAAAAGCTTTAATTAAATACATACCTTATTAAAATAAACCTAAATATGAAAAATATAAAGCAAAATTAAACCTACATATAAAAGTATTCTTCCATCATGGGAACGACGGGCTCATTGCATTTTTTATATTATTAATTTAATGTCTTTAAGTCCACATATTTCTTGTCATTTCAGGTATAATTCTTAATGGCATCAGTAAATACTTCAGCATGAGAGCTGGTGGTATATTAGGAGCCCTCCTTTTCATAGCTGGTTCATTCTTAACAACGTTCATTACCAACACAAATCAACTGCCATTCACTTTTGGCATTCTACAAGGCATCGGTTTCGGCATCATGGTACCAGTTTGCTACTCTATGATCACAGAATACTTCGTCAAGAGAAGAACCACAGTGATGAGTATTTGTAAAGCGACCCAAGGGATAGTACAAATTGCATATCCTCATGCCATAAAGGCAATATTATTAGAATTTGGATTCAGAGGAACATTGATATTTTTAAGTGGCATATCACTTCACACTATAGCAGGAATGTTGGTAATGATACCTAAGCAGAAACCAACTATACCAAAAGCAAGTATACATTTACTGTTAATGTCGTATAAATGAGCCTTACCAATAATGTAATTTAGAAAAATCTATTCAAAGGAACTCCAGGTGACGCTCAGGAACACTGCGAGCTCGCGACCCTGAGCTCTGGAGAGAAACGGGACGATGATAAAATGTGTGAGAAAAACACGCTGTGGGCGAAATGCCAGAGGTAATTATAGATTATACCACACACATTCTAAATGTACACAATATATACTTTTTATTACTTTTTGAATGATAAACGGAGGACATAAAAATATAGTATGCCTGTTGTAAACTATTCGCACATTATCTTCTAGGTTCAGCATAGTCGACTTCCTAAATTTGAAATTATTCGAGGACGTGGTGTACTGCAACATCTGCATTGGTCAGAGCTTCGTTAATTTCTCTGACTTGATATTTTTTATTCTCCAACCCATGCTGCTGTTCCAGAAAGGATTTGGATTTACGAAGGTAATACACATCATCATCATTAACATGATGATTTTCGATGAGTTGTTCAGTCAGCCTGGTAGCGAAATTGGTTAACGCGCCGGCAGCAATAGCGGGAGATGCAGGTTCAAATCCTGGCTGAGCTGAATTTTTCGAAATTTTATGAATTTTTCTGTTTCAAGTAATATACAAACATCTCCAATGCCTTCTTGCATTCTTTTGTACCCTAAACAATTTATATAAAAAAATAATTGCTATTGTGTTTGCAGAGTGAAGCAGCAGCATGCATATCGATAGCGGCCGGTGCTGATGTGGCAGGTCGATGCTTGATGGTTGTCATCAGCAGTTTCGTCACAGTCAACACTAGGCTGCTGTTCTTCGTAGCTACTATCTTCACCATGGTGGGAAGAATCGGTAAGAAAATCTCCAAATATCTGTTTCTTTGCCTTCCTTCACCACTTTATATAAGTTTTGTAATTTAATTTTTTTTATGGAACGCGTGAGATACGCCAGAACGGAGCCAATGCGCACGCCGGGCTAACGTAGAGGCGTAGCACGACGTCGCCAATATTTTAGGGGCTGCGAATTCCATGTCCGCTTCCTATTTGACCTTATCATTGTTTTTGAAAGACCCCATAACATAAATTGGCGGGAAAGAAACAGGAGGGGTGCATTCCACAAGTTGGAAACACTTGCCTAACGGTTGAAAATTGGGTCCCCATTGAGTACCAATATTTCACTTTAAAAATAACTTTTTAGTAGGTACTTCACCTATGAAATGGGCTTACCAGTGCGCGATTGTAGCAAGCGTTGTATCGCGCATCGGTAAGCCGATTTTATAATAAACTTATAACTTTACATCCATACATACAATCACGCCTCTTCTCCGGAGGGGTAGACAGTTACAATGGACCGCCATGTGACAAGTTCATGACATACATATATACATCCTTTGCTCCCTCCACTCTCATACATAGCTTCATACATGCTCGTCGGTTACGGGTGCTGCGAACTTGTCCTTTCCGTAAAAGTTTACATTTAGTCATGATATCTTCGCCTATAAATATTGTAACGCACAATATTTATAACTTTAGAATTTTATTATTTAATTTTTATTTAAGTTATCTTTTTTTTTATTTGTTCTTTATTTCATTTATTTTTTTTTTCTAAAGTAGGTTTACAATAAAAGCACCGACATTCGTAGTAGTTGTCTATTCCATATTCTGTGCATCTATTATCAGCTGTCATAAACATTACTTTGGTACGCTTCAACAATTCTTCTTGTCAAATTTGTCAATATTTTATTATAAATATTTTTGGAACTGAAGGCCGAAATATTTTCCACTTTTCTTGTAACTATATCGTGTAAATAAATTATATATTAAAAACCTTTAACTTTAGAATTGGTGCCGAAAAGGCTGCTGACATTCCCATGAAGGAAAACATCAGGAGAAAACTCACTTCCAAGCCGGTTGGTCACCGTTTATGACTAAATCCTCTCATATCACGTAAATAAGAGAGGCCTGCACATAGCAGTGGGGTACAGAAAGGACAGAAGAAAGAAAGAAAGATGCTCGCCTAGGGCGGCCCCGTTTGATCCTACCTTCCCCGCTTCATATTTGTTTGGTCATTCTATCACCATCCATTCTATCAATGTCTCCTAATCATCTTAGCATACCCCCTTCTATCCTTGTCGCTATGTGTTATGTTAGCCACCTTAATTTATGATCATAGTAGGTAGTTATTGTTTGTGGTCTTGAACACAATAACCCAATCACGTTAAAATTCGTCATTGAGGAGTTCAATCGCATAGCATTCAAGTCTATGGTGAGATGTTAAGGCGAGTTATCAAGACCCTACTCGCCAGTTAAAAAGTGCCTAAGTCAAACAGGTTTTTGCCATTTATGAGAAAGCCCTACAGAAATTTGAACCTGTTAATAGGCTATTCTTTAGATACATTGAATAGCTTCATTATGATGTAAGTAAATAATATCGTTTTCATGGACGAACCGTGATTTTAATATTTTTTAATATTTCAACGTAATTATGTTCTACTTGCTCGATGACACCATTATCCAGTTGATTCCCTAAAAGGTACTTTATAAGGTAAAGGTAAGGTATTTACTGCAAGTAAATAGACCTAGAGCTTCAGGAACAGAATGTACAAAAGAGCATCACTTTTTTTTTATAGAAAAATATTAAAAATAATACCGCAACATTGTACAAGCGATTCTTAACTTTATTGCTTCGAGCATAATTTAATAAAAAGTAATAATATTTTCGATTTAGGGATCGCCTTAACAACGCTAATATCGGACGAGCTCGGCATTATATTATTCTTTCAAACAAAGAACATAAACAAAGTCTTTGCGTTCAATGTTTCAAGGTGGGGAGAAATCTATCCGAACTTTGACATATTGTCATGCTTTGACAAGGTAGCGGGGGATGCTACATATATAGACACACAAGTAAGGCGCTTGCGCGATTATATAAATACAAAAATTTGCAGCTTAACTTGAATCTCTGTAATGCCACACAAATTTGCCTAGAGTAAGAGACGAAATTCATCATCAAAATTTATCAATAACATTCTATTCATCACTGACTAACTGAATGACTGACTGACTCTGTAATGCTTTTTTTTTTATGGCAAGCGCGACATATGGCGCACGCCAGGCTAGCTCAGAGGAGTAGCCCGACGGCGCCCACGGGCATTCGAACATTTACGGGGGTTGCGAATACCATGTCGGCCGGCTAGGTGCACCTTCACATTATGCTTATAGCTTCTGTTTTCGTCGCGGCATCTGACATTTTTTTTTAACGGTACCTATAGCAGGGCGAGCTGCGCGGGGCGGGACGTCAGGTACGGGACCGGAGCTGGTGGTGACGGGGAAGGGATACGGGCTCCTTATGCCCCTTTCAACATTCTATTTACCAGCTGAAAGCGTGGCTTTGTGTGGACTCCTGAAACTAGTAGACTCGGTTGGGTTTCGACAATGTCAGCCCCACAGTACCTAACTATTTTTATTATATTAAATCCAAAACGAGTAGGTACCATTTTGCTCTTAAGGGCATAAGTCATTCCTAAGAGCCACTGAGAGCCTTAACCACAGAAACACTCCTCTAAATTGCTCTGAGATACTCATGAATTTTAAATAGCAAATTCAGTCGTTGAGTTTGAAGTTGTTTTAAATAGCAAATTTTGTCTGTTTTTAAATTGTCAAATTTGTTTTCTTTGCAATCCCTGTCGGAGGTCTCCACTCTCGAGTAAGTCCATTATAACGTGAAACTGATCCTCTGATTTGATCCTAAGTTGGTTATCTCATCTTAATTTGTGTATCTAATGTGTAAATAATTGTGTGTATTTTAATGTGAGTTCTGAAAATCTTTTTTCAGTGATGCTGCATATAACCGGGTTCGCCTCCGTAGCTGCGGTCACAGCACTGCTCGGCTTACTCCGCGCTTGGCTCCACATCGCCAGCCCTCTGGTCATAGCAGATAGGGTGTCCAAAGAGGACTTCCCGGGGGCGTATGGGCTGTTCCTGCTCACTGCAGGTCTCGTCAGTATGATTTGCAATCCGATTATAGGTGAGACTCGTAATGGATTCTCAGAATTGTTATATTATAAAATTACATACATATCACTCACGCTGAATCCCGACGATCGGGGTAAGCAGAGCAATCGGTATTGTGCTGCAAGAACTTCGGTAAATTACAGCACAACACCGACCCTAAGTTATTCGGACAAGATATCAAGCAGCATGTAAGGCACGAAGATCCACCTACTACATGAATGGGTAGAAGTACCGTGCCAAAGTGAGAGGTTGAGAGCCTGTCGCCCTTTAGCACGGCATCTTGTCCTTACATATCCCTTAGTCGCCTTTTACGACATTATAAAATTACTGCTGATTTTAAGCTATATTTTAATTCGCGAATGCAGGTTTCGAACTCACAACTCTCGATTAAAAGGGTGACCAACGCAGATTTACTCATCTCAAGAAGGCGAGTAAATAAAACTTTAAATAATTAATAACACAAATTACACGAAGTATAATGAAAATTGAGAAAAGCAAATAGGTGGTCTATCTGTAATATGCGATATTGGGCTCACCACGGACTATTTACCCTAAGGACCCGACACCGGAACGCTTCCCGTACTAGTCAGATCAACAGCGAGGTAGTTCAAATACGACTATCACTCACTCTCGCCCGAACGCGTAACCCCGGCAACATCTTCGGCAGAATGACGATATGTGCCGTTTTCACGTGCCCAAACAATACAAAAACGTCAGGAGTTACTAAAGATGGCATATCCTTCCACAGGTAAGTATTTTAATACTTATGTGTTCCGCGCGCCTAGCAAATTTTTGGCGAGCCCGGTTCCCATACATAGAGAGGCGCGCGTCGGGTCCATAGGGAACCTAGTCCGTGGACTGAAACAAACAGTACGCTATTAGCTGTCAATTAGGAGGTACCTACGATGAGAGTTTTCACTAAAGTAGATGTACGCCAGTCTTCAATTTCAGTTAAGTTTCTTGCCAGTTCTCCTGTAAGCTGAAAATTTGTGTGTTGCGAGCTATTGACACATAGATTAAACCTACAAATTT
This sequence comes from Adela reaumurella, assembly GCA_009867175.2. Taxonomy (NCBI): domain Eukaryota; kingdom Metazoa; phylum Arthropoda; class Insecta; order Lepidoptera; family Adelidae; genus Adela; species Adela reaumurella. The sequence continues at coordinate 8,939 of WYDE02092073.1, forward strand.
CAGCCAGATCGGTCGAACCGTTTAGAATGAGTTGTGCGGACAATCAGACAGGAGGACAGAAGGACATGCAGGCAGATAAATGTTATTGACCCAGGTCGAGTACTTATAGCCCAAATTATAAACATTAAATTACTGGATTTGCTTTCCCTGATTCTTCTTGATATCACGAGGAAAAACTTTGTTCAAAATTTCGTAAGATTGTACCACAGAATCCCTCTGGCACAGATTACTCCTAACTAACGCACATCCACGGTGATACTTCGGAATATTATGTGAAGGATCACAGGTCAAAAACAAACTTTTACCCATTAAAGGCATATTATGTGCATTGCATTGGTGCATTCATATGTGTATATACAATTAAAAAAACCTTAACTGAGAAAAATACTTTTTTAAGTATGAGCCTACCAAACAGTTTTGTTAAATTGACAAAGCGCAAGTTTGTTTTTACTAATCAATATTGTTGGTTAAACCAAGTCGTTTGCTATTTCAACCATACACTTAGTTACTTGTAAGGCACGAAGACCCACCTACTGCATGAATGGGTAGAAGTACCGTACAAAGGTGAGAGGTGGCGAGCCTGTCGCCATTTAGCACGTCATCTTGTCCTTATCCCTTGGTCGCCTTTTACGACATGCATGGGAAAATGCAGTGGGGTCATTCTTTTAAGTACCGGCCCCACACGGTGCTTTAATAATAATATTAATATTTTTATAATATTTCATGGACCATGTGAGTTACCAATAGGGCAACGATGTGTGCGTGACGCAGGTGGATACAACGCTCCCCATTGGCTAAAAATCGTTGGTGCGAATGTGTTTGTGCTTACGTCCGTGTGAATTTTGTTTATGTGTAATCCAAAACTGGCGACAGCGTGCTCCCATACAAAGCGGTAATCATTTCACTTCCAGTCTATTTATTCTTCCAAGGACTCCCCCCTGCCAATAGCCCGGATGGGATTTATAAGTGCCCAGGCATGATAATATACATACATGCAGTCTTAATATATAATTATATCTTGATAAGTATTTTGTTAGAGTGATTGTTATTGTCGACGAGAGACCGCACAGCGCTAGCGTGGACTGCCGCTTCACACACAGCCACCTTCAACTAATATTCAGAATACCAGGGTCGTTTGATAAGTATGGTAAATTTAAGAGAGTCGTCACCAAAATTGACTTTCTTCAATACGGCGAGTTAGTAACGCTCTTTAAACTACGTTATACTAAATTTCAGTCGAAAGTGACAGATAATTTGGGTTTGACAGACGTTTGAATTACGGAATTCGGCGGTTGTCGCAATAATGGAGAAAAACGAGTTCCGAGCAGTAATAAAACATTTCTATTAAAAAAAAATACGGCTGCACACTCAGAGGAATACATATCTGAAGGGATTCCTAAAGCCCAAAAAACGTGCCCGCTCGTTGCTAATACTGTCAAATCACAACTTGATGACAATAGTGTCAATAGTCGGTTGATTAAATGCACTGCCTAAATCTCGGCGAGTGTGGTCTTGTTTCTCTATTTTAAATTCCGCCAAAGGTAAGAGAAATTTCTAAATTTTATTCCGCGAGCTTTGACTCACACAAATGTTCAATGATCATTCAGAAAAGCCATAATTTAATTAAAATTTGCTTTCAAGTAATATTTTGACTTCGATGTTGCTATAATCGTAAATATATTTTCCCACATTTGCATTAGAATAAATATTTTTGTACTTATAAAAACATTTTTTGTATAATGAATGACGGAGAATTAATTGCGTATTAATTCTCCGTCATTCCAATCCTGATTTCTCTATCATACGTTTACGTCTACGCAATGAAGTTGAGCTGCTTCAGAACTTCTCGCAGAAAATATTTATTTGTTTACTATATAATGAAATTATATATACAATAATTTTACAGGCTTAAGAGAATACCCATAGTGGACAGCTTTGCATAGAAAAAACGTCGTAAGTCAGCCTGGTTTTTTAATTTTAAAAAAATACTGACATTGAAATTTGAAAATCTACAACAATAGCGTTCTCGGTATGGTGTTTAACTATTTATAAATGTAATAAAATGGTTCTTTTATGCTTTAAGTTTTGCATCAGATGGAATAAATCCTATTTTTTTACTTTATTCTATCTGACGCAAAACTGAAACTATATATTAACATTTTTATAACACTTATAAATAGCTAAGGCACAAACCGAGAACGCTAGTGTTGTAGATTTACAAATTTCGTTACCATTATTTTTTAAAAATTTAAAAACTACACTGACTTACGACGTTTTTCTTTGCAAAGCAGGCCACAATGGGTATAGTCTTAAGTGTGAATGTATGACAGATAAATTAACGCTGACAGCGCGCGCATTTACAACGAACATGTTATGAAAAAGAATGCCCAGCTGCATCGCTTTTAATTGTAAAACACTGCAGTAAATTGCAGGAAGAAGGATGGAATTACATTCCATAGGTAAGTAAGTTGATTCGTGTTTTATTACACAACAAAAGATGCGACTTATTTTCAGGTATCGAAGGTCAAGAACTGACTGTCCTTCATATTTTGAGCGCCGAGCGCGGATCTGTGTACTTACTTATCTAAATACAGTAAGTTCACACAGCTAACTTAAAAGCAGTGAAATGATACACCTATAGAATCGCCGTCAGATTTTCCCCGCGCGACACGGACAATACGCTCTGACAGCTATGTTACGCTCTCGTGCCAGTCATTCGGCCGACAGACCTAGTCGTGTGCGCGCGTCGCGACCGAGAACATTATGTTTGCAAAAATGCCTAATTGTGCAGTGAAGGGGTGTAAGAATCA
>WYDE02092184.1:0-11747 GCA_009867175.2 Adela reaumurella
TATACAAAATCTATGTGCTTCACACTCGCACCTCGACCTCGACACGTCGAGTGAGTCTACGCCGGTAACAGCGCAGTCCGTACTGAAGTTTTCGGCGGAGGGGTGAGGAAGTAAGCGGGCAGGTGAATTGAACGCTGGGAGCGTTGATTGAACTTAACTTATTTGATAGCACGAAGTGCACAGTTAAACTATTCCAGCAGAATTTTCAAGAAATACCTAACACTGTATAATCATATTTTAGGCACAGAGAGCTTATGAAATTCTTTTTTTTTATTTTTTATAATAAACACGAAAAAGTGCAACTGGTTTTTTTTATTGAATATTAGTAACACCCGCGCGGCAACATATTAGCTCACTGCTCAAACCCCCGAAGGAATACCGCGATGGCACATAGCCTAAAGACACCCTCAGTTGTTACAGAATAGGTCAGTGAAAACCCCATGTGAATTGATTGAGCCGTTCTCGAGTTATAAATAAGCGAACATAGAATCGCGATTGCTCATAGTTACAGATTTTCTGCTTTATCTATTAGAATTTAAAAATAATTTTAAAGTTGTTTGGAGCACAATGGAAGGATAACCTTACGATTGAGATTACTCATGGAAAACGAAGAATTAATATAGAATCACGTGTATTCTGAACATCTGTTGTTCAATATTTCATTTACAATTTCTAGGTGCATTTTAGGTGCTTTTTCATGTTATTCCATCAAGGTTGGCTCACACCTCTCATGTCACACAACCGTGAACCGTGATGTGAGCCTAAGTCACCTGAATCCTGACGGAGTATGGTGACATTACAGGATACTTCCCTTTTATAGTCCAGCTACACTGAACTAGATGAAAAACACTATTTACATAACTATTTCATCCGCCCTGTGTTCAGAGCGGAAGTACCGACCCGGTCTGGAATGTTTCGCCAATGACGTCTGACTAATGAACGATCACGCAGTAACACATCGCTACAAGTCCAGCTGCCTCAAACGTGCCCACGACGAGTCCGGCGAAACAAGCAATGACCGAGATTTTCAAGAAAACTCCGAGGGACATCTTCAAACCAAATTAATTATGGATCAACTAGATTGTTGCAAGGCCCCTAAGGCGCCCGTTGACCCGGCCAGCGTCCCCGCACATCAAGCCCTGTCACGGGAACCACTTCAAAATTAAAAAAAATACTGGCCGGTTCGAATTTGCAATATTTAACGCGATAGTTGATGCAATGACACCGTCGCAATTAAAAAGCTAAGCGTTCCAGAATCATTCAGTCAGTCAGTGTTGAGGGTAAATCTTATATTTATTTGGTACAAAGCTGGAACATTTATTACGTAATAATAATGTGTGAAGGGACAAGTTGTAATGAATGGCCGCGGTGCAAAGCACTCATTGTGACATTATTACACCCTGCTGTTACTGTTAACTAAAACACTATAACAACAGCCTGCGGCGGTATTAGTCTAAGTAGTTTTTCTTTTATTGGATTTTTTTGAGCGAGGAATGGTAGCAGAGGACGACAGCATTGCCTGAAATAAGAAAACATATGGTGAAACTACATTGGCGAGTGAGGTTATTTAGCTTCGAGCTAATAAGTACTGAGTTATGCTGAGTGAAATGCGCTGACATATTTGTAAGTGTACAATTAATAGTGCACCTTACAGATTTTATTTATTTATTTACGATTAACAAGATATAAATGTAATAAATGCAGATTGAGAAAATTTTCTTAACAATGGTGAAAGTCTGACAGGTTTTGACATTATGGTATGATAAAACCTAAACCTTAAATTTATCTTATATTGATAAAATGACTAAGTCGATATTTCAAATAACTTCTTAAGATTGTCATTCAACAGTTCATTAGATAGGAACCCGAATATAGTTAGTAGTAGGTAAAGTGTTTTACACAAATAAAAAGCTTCAAAATAAAAACACAACTGAAAATATCACATAAAGCATGCTGTGAACAGAAATTATTTTTTTGAAATACCAAAATTACACATAAAACACAAAAACATCACATTCCACAACACTCATAGGTAATAATAATTAAATGATAATATAATGTAATTTATTTATTTTTATTATAATTGTTGAAGATTGTTCTACTGCCATGGAAAAACTATGAACTAACCAGTTAAATTAAATGTTAGTATTACTTTCTTGCGAGGACACCGGAAGTAAGCGTATTATATAATGTTTTTCTTAATAAACTCATATAAGGATGAAAGGAAATTATTTAATAATAAATAAATATAAAAAATTTATGCATAATGTCCAGTTATCAAAATCTGCCCGTCGCTTCACCAGCCATAGAAACACAAATAATTACTTGTAGGCATTAATCGCACATATAAAATTTTCACATTTATGTGAACTACTCGCTTTGTGAGAATAAATAGAGAGCAGAAATAGTTATTTCCATTGAATGCACGCACAATTGTATTAATTTCGTTTTGAATGTTTTCATTAGGCCGTGACGTCACAGTTAGGTGATTAAACGTAGGTGCAAAGGAATACCACGATGTTACATAGCCTATAGGTAACTATCCTCAGTTGTGGCAGAATACGTTAGTCAAAACCCCATGTGAATTGATTGAGTCTTTCACGAGTTATAAGCGAATGTAGGATCGCGACGGTGCATAGTTACAGATTTTCTGCTTCATCTATTAGGATTTAACGATGACATGAATGACATGACTTCAGCATACATGCAGAAGGATGTACTTTACCTCTTTATTGAACATAAATTTATGTACAAAACTTTAGAAAGCTTTGATGTTATTTTCTGTTGATTTCTCAAAGGAATCACTCTAAAGAACATTTTGGCAGAAAATACACATTCCAAAAGAAAAGAAAAACGTCATACTATTGCAGTAATCCAGCGCAAGAGGACTGGGTGTTAGGAGAGGAGTGTGGTTTAATGTTTCAAACTTCAGTGCTCTTTGATGAGCTAGGAAATTCTTCCCCGTGCAGAGACACTAATTTATACTCCGGATGACTTTCCAGTTTGGCTTCAATTAGTTTTTTTAAAGCGTCACTTTTGTCAAGTATATCTCTCGCGATTTCTGATTCTTCTAAATCACCAGTATCTGTGAGTGGTATATGTTTCGCAGTCTCATCGTCTTTATTTTGTATCTTGGGAATGTTTTGATTTGGACCTTCATTATTTGCTGAATCGTTTTTAGGAGTTTCTTGCAAGTCTACACAGCTCTGGAAATCATCTGCCTTTTCAACAGTGGACGATCTACGGCTGTGCTCGGCGGAAGATGATGAATACTCAGATTTGTCTTTGTCGTCAGTCTTGTGCCAAAAAGCTAATTTTCCAGGCAACTGCATGAATCGAGTAATAGAAGAACCACCCGCCTTTCTACCGGCTGGTGATTTTGATTTACAATTTGTTTTAGAAATGTGCCCATAAGTATCCGATTCTGTGGGCTTAACAGAATGAATTGCAACTGTCCCAAACTCTTTCATTGCTCCCGAATCTAGGAGTAAATTCGATGTTATCGATGAAGGTGGCTTATTTTCATCTTCGGAGATACTGCTCCTAGCATCTGTTATCATATTATCTTGGATAACTTTCGATTCATAAATGTTAGGTGGGGCGGGTGCTCTACTTTTGCCATATTTACCACGTGCAGTTTTTTTCTTTGCTTTAGGTGAATCTTCGGGGGTCCCGTACGAGGCTTCATCGTCGGTTTCCGCAGCATCATCGTTAAGAGATGAAGTCCCAATACTGCCTACATCGGCCTGATCTGTCTTTGCACTATTTAAACTCACATTTGATGATGATGTTGAATGAGAACACTTTCTTTCAGCTGTCAAAAAATCATTCACCTTTTTTTCAAAAGAGACACTACTCTCTCTTTTCAGTTTTAATTCATCGTTGCTTAGAGTAATAGTTGTATTTGCAATGTCCTCTGTTTTAGTAATTACTTTGTCAGTTTCATTACTTAACTCTTCGTTTTCTACAAGTGAAGGCACATTGGTTGAATTTTTATTGACATGCGTTGTTCCCTCATTAATATTTACTTTCTTTGGCAGTTGATCAGCGTCAGACATGGTTTCAAAAAAAACTTCTGTTTTAGTTATATCTGAATTCTCACATATTTTAAAATTTTCTTCTACTTCCATTTTCGGTACATCATTTTCAGGTTTATATGCACTGTCTGTAACAGAGTTGCTGCTTTGTTGAATATTTAAATCATCGCCGACGGTCACAAAATTTGGTGAAACATCACCCAAAATCTTTATAATTCTAATTTCATTTCCCACATATTCAAAGAGGAAGGGAGGGTTGGTGCGTGAGATGTGGCATGTGGGTGGCAGGGTGAGGAGGGCTGGTAGGTTTTCGTAGTCGACACTATCGTTGTCGTGTAGTTCCTCGATGATCACTTCATTGCCCTTTAAGAAATTAATATTCACTTTCATTACATAAATAATTCTAATAAATGCAACAAAACAGAATCACGCGTTATGCTTAAAAATATGAATAAAAACCAATTTTTATGAGAAAAAATATGAATACTTATGCGCAGTATTCATTTAATAGCTGTGCATGTGTATTCTTGAAATTTTTGGCCATGGAAAATTTTAAAAGCAGACTTAAGATAATAATAACCAAAGGATAATCCAGCACTAAATACTTTATGGCTGCTTTAGTTTTAAGTCTACTTATAATTTATACTTAATCTTTTCATTTCACTAAGACTACATAAACAAACACAATACACAATGTATCAGAACACTTAAAATGTCCGTAATAAAATTTGTGAACCTAACACCAACTTGTGAAGAAATAAAAAGTAAGGTGTCATCACCTTTGAGTATATTAATCTGTTTATACAATCAAATATGTAAGTAATTAGCCGTGCTTAATGTCAGAATTTAAATCAATATTATCGGGCAAACAATGATGAAATTAATACAAAACCTATACTTCGAAATAAAGATTTCCCAACTACATTAATCCCATACAAAACATACTTTCTTATACATAATATACAGTTCGACAAAGAAATGACAGAATATAATCTATATAAAATCGTACCAATCATAACTATAATTTTATGAAAACCATCATAGGGGACTTAGCTTTCACATCGTGAATTGATACATGAACAGCTATGATAAGATAATACTATTGGATTTTGGTCAGCCCAATATCCACAGCTCATTTTTCGACTCGCTCAGTTCGAGTCTTATTAAACGTGGACGTATTTAGAAGTGAAGGTTACCAGACCTCAGCAGCGCCGGGCCTCTTGATAGTAGTGACGGTGCTTCTAGTGGTGATCTGCCGCGAGCGCAGTTTGCCGGAACCCCCGACTGAGCCGGTCCGTGAGAGTCCTTGCTCTCGCGTCGCAGAGTTGTCAGCACTCGAGTAACCGGAGCTGATGTCGTCAGATGATTTTATGTGACTGCAAAATTATAATATATTATTATGTGCTGTAAATCATCAATGGGTCTACTCTGTAATTATCTTCTATGAGCGGCGAGGGAGTTTTGATGAAATTCAACCAATCAGAGAATAAAGTCGACACCTATTACGTTTCTTATTGGTTTCTTCATTGGAATTCATTGCATCCTCGACACATCACTAGCTCAGGTGATGTTCAAGTTTGGACGTGTGTGAGTTCCCTTGCGGTGAAATGTTAATTTGTTGAATGAGTAAAGTGTAATAGAGAAAGAGACCGAGTTGAGGTGCACACTGGATACATCCATGACAGATATTGAATCCGCGTGCATGATTCACTGACTCAGGTAATAATCATGGCTGGCTCTAGCCTACGCACTGCCCAGGTGCAAAAAATACCCTGGCGCCCTGTGTTAGGCGCGCGATCATAATGAAATACTTACGAGCGAAGCGAGACCGAAAATGTTTATCAAATATTTGGGAGACGTAAGCCGAAATCATAATTTAAGTAGAAGGAGAAGTAAACTATTTCAATATAATTTTGTATTGGGCGAGCAAAGCGAGCCCGCAAATTTTTATGAAATATTTTATATACTGAAGTAAAAGTCATCATGGCGGTAACTTTAAACAAAAGAAAACTAATCACACCTAGGCGCGAGCGTAACGAGCCTGGAAATGTTTTTGAAATATTTGGGAAAATCCAAAATCGGTAGAACCAAACGATGCCTTTGAATGAAGTAAAATATTTTAATATATCTCATCATTGGGTGTGCGAAGCGAGCACGCATATTTTTATGAAATATTTAGGTGTAGAGGGGGGAAAAATATGACTAAATTATTTATATTTTTAAAGAAGCCTATGTGGCGCGCCTTGCTACCGCCGCGCCAGGCATCAGTCATAAATCGAGCGTAGGGTCTTTGAGGGCGCCGCGACGCATGCTCTTTGGAGGCGGCGCTCAGCGCCCCCTAAGACGCTGCGCCCGTGTGCGCTGCACACCCTGCACTTTAGGTAGGCCCGGCCCTGGTAATAATATACGATAAATACCTAAAATCTTGTGGATGCGAGGCGCGCGTGGGTCTCACGTCCACATCCACCTCTGAGAAGTACAACGGCGTTCTGTTGTTGGACTCTGATGCACTTCTCCTAGTGTTGTACCCGCTGTAACAAACAAACACAGCTTGAAGGCAAATGGCTTTTAGTCTTTTACAATCTCGTACAAACTCTGCCACAGTCTGCTTCTCTATCTAGAAGTCATGAAGTGTTGTCATACATGGGAGCAGCACGTACCGCCTGGAGACGCTCCTCTTGATGCAGCAATATACTACTACAGCACAATAGTGATTGCTCAGGTTAGCACGACTATCGGGATCGTAGGAGCAGCAAGCAGCGCTTGGAGACGCTCCTCCTGATGCAGCAATATACTTCTTTCTTCTTTTCTTTTCTTCTTTTACAGCCTTTTTATTCGCCCCACTGCTGGGTACAGGCCTCTCTCATTTACATGATATGAGAGGGTTTTAGTCATACACGTATAGTCATACTCATACACGCTGACCAACCAGCTTGGAAGTGGGTTTCCTCACGGTGTTTTTCTTCACCGGAGTGTCAGCAGCCATTTTAGCACAAATTCTAAAGTAACAAATATTGTGCTCCCAGTGGGGATCGAACCCGCATCTCCCGCTTGAGAGGCATGCTCTTGCCCGCTTGGATAATCTGAAACTTCAAGCAATATACTACTACAGCACAATAATGATAGCTCAGGTTAGCCCGACTATCGGGAACATAGCAGCAGCACGTACCTCCTGGCGACGCTTCTCCTGATAAGGTGTGGGTCTGTCAGCACGTCGTCGGCCTCGTCCACCATGTCCTGCTCGCTGCGCGAATGCGGCATCGAGTCAGTGAGATCTGATAGGCTGTAGCTCTTCTTCAGTTGTTGGACTAGCCCGCCGCCACCCTGCATAGTGTTTGTTTTATTAAGGGAAAACTGCATCACAACACTATTAAATTATTAATATATTCTTAACTGCAAATAAAATAAATGCGACGAATTCTTCATGGAATCGTATTCTGGTAAACAAAATCAGTGCCAGTACTCACAAGAGTTCTATTGCTGTATAAACATAATTTCAGGTTGGCAAAATATAATTGTTCACAAACTGAGAGAACACAAACTGAAAATATGTACAAGAAAAATAAAATGTGCATAACATCTCCATATTACGGCACGACGCAATGTCTATGACGAGTCTACAGACAGTCAATGATGGTCACCGTCATAGACTGACTGGTCAGATGTTGTAAGCAAATGGATAAAAGATGTCAAGCTGTGAAGAAGGGGAAGGAACAGCGAGGCATATGATGCATATATATCTCACTAAAAATTTGGACAAAGAACACAATTCGGTTCGTCTTGACACGGTTTTAGAGATCATCACAGAGGCTGTTTCACAAGCTATAGAACGCGTCAAGAGAGGACTTACTGCCGTTGAAGAGACAAGGTCACCTTTGTAAAGCCTGGCGAAAAGCATTCAAGCGCAGGCTTCTTATAGCAGTACACTACACTTGAATTTGTCAAAGTATTACATTTAACATCCGGTTCGATTACGCCCTGGAAGAAGAGCCCGGCAAAAAATTCGCAAGGGTTTTATTTTTCTTAAACATCTTGCTTACAATACGTTGTTAGCAACCACACAATGGACACCGCTTACAGTGATAAACTACAGTTTCAGAGCTCCAACATTAAATCGAGCTTCAAGCTTGATTTAATTTAAGCTTGATATTTCTAACTGCATAAAATGGTGCCACATGTCTACCGGCTAAATTGATACACAACCTTTTAAAAAAAGTGAGACTGACAAGACCATTAGTGAGCTCTTATATGGAAATAGGGTCGAAGGCATCTCTTGCAGCCTCGTACCACATATGGATAGGGGCGTGGAGGCAGTCACTGACTTCAGATAGTGGACGTACTAGAATGGGTCAGACTCTCTGATGAGGCCCGAATAACCGGCCGAAACGACAAGTCGACTGATAAACACGCATAGCGGCCGCCAAACAAACTGATTCTGTGACTTTCTCAATGTCTTAAATGGGGCCAGGAAATGCTCTTGGTGAAACCATTGCAATTAGAGTTTGATTCTCTTTGTATTGTGACACAATTCTCCCAACTGAATGCATACAGGTAGCCACCACACCCAGTGATAAATCGTGCCGTCGAGCAGTCGGATGTGTTCCGGCACTTGCCACGTTTCTCGGGCACTCGGTAGCAGGGGGGCTGATGGCCAGGTGACCGTCGGCTGGATAGTTCAGGGGCCATATGGCTTTCCTTAAAAAGGCTTTTTCTGTTTGCGACAATGTGAAAAGAAGCTGATACTTACTTGCAGTTGATTTTCTCGTAGTTGTGTCGTTAGGTTATAGCAGTGTTAGAATTGTGCGTTGTAAAATTTAAGCACATGCTAGGCCAAATTAGTGATGTGATTTGTGGCACGATAAATTTTGAATGATACGAGGACATTCAACTGGAAAGGTAAAAAAATCAAAATGACTATAAAATGAAATAATGACATACTAAGAGCAAAACTAGAAGATTTTAAACTGTACAATAAAGCACATATACTCGTATTTAACTATAATCGAATGTGAGGGCTGGGCTGTGCGACTTTAAAGGAACTAAGACAAATCCGAAAATCTAGTTTTGCTCTTGAATCCATCATAAACAAAATATATCATAAAATGTGTTTATTTCTACAATTTGAAAAACATCACATCGCGAACATTGATACAACCTAGTCTTTACGAAGTAAAATACATACATTGAAATTTTACTACCTAGACTCTTTTATAATATTCTACTAGTTTAAATATTTTATTCACTAATCATAGAAAATTGTAGGAAGGGAAATCTAGTACTGGTAAAATTAAGTCAATAACTTAATGAGACGTACCTACCTAACTTACAAAACTAAAATTGAGCCGACAGCTCATTTTAAAAAAAACTTTATAAATCCAACTTATCCAAGAAAATGCTCAAGTATCACACATATCATCAGTCACATAACACGCGGACGACTCAACTAATTTTATAAAAGAATCACTACATAAATAAAACCTTAAATCGACTCAAAGCTTTGGTTTACTCTGTACTTGGGATATCATTTGAGATGGTCACACGCATTTATTAAAATAGAAAAGGTTGTGATATAGAAAGTCTACTCAAAAAAATGCATCAACCGATGCTATGGCAATAAAAACTAAAATACATTCACAAAAGAAAAATATTTTAACGCAGAAATCCGTAAAGTTTCTACAACTTACAATTTCTTCAGCGACCGCACTGGCCTTCCGCTCGGACACTATTCGCAGGACAGAGCTTCCTTAGAACGATTAGGTTGTCTCCGATTCGATAATAGGTATACATACATCGACTAGACGTAACTTATCCAAACAATAGACGAGTGCTGTTTGAGAAAAATGTAAGTTATTAAATCTACAATAATGAGCGTCCTTAAAAATAAAGCGAGCTTAAATATCAGTCGACGTGTATTTCGTCCTTGACGATATTCTCTCGCGTCGACTGACTTCGTGTCTTGCGTCCCGCGCTCCTCGGTCTCTTTTCTTTTGTACCCTTTCTCTTCCTCACGACGTTTCCTCGGCTCCGCGCCGCCGAAGACGGCTCGTAATCCACATCTTCCTGCATCGGTTCGTACGCTTCATCTGAATCTACTTCCACGATCTTCGGCATATCTTCAGGCTCGCGGTGGTAGCGGTAATCTTCGTAGACGGTGGGGGCCACGAAAGGCACGGAGTCGATAACGTCGGCGTCTGCGTTGGCGCGCCTCGTCACTCTGGGCTGATCGTTCTCGGGAGTCAACGCTGGCAGGTTCAAATTCTGTGCGAGAAGCGTGCGGGATGGAGGGGATCGGGATTAAAAGAAGCGTGTTAATAAAATGAAAACAAAAGTGAAATCAAAATTATAGTGATCTGTAATGTAAACTGGGCAATAAAAAAAGAGGGTGCAAAAATCAATGGGTTTGTAATAAGTCAAATAAAAACAAATCATGCATGTGGCGGCGGCGTCGTATGCAGGCTTTCGTGAAGCCCACCTTGCCCTTAATTAGCTAAGATTGCACCAACAAAAAATTTATAATATGATTACCTAGCCGTTAATTATCCATACTAAGCACTAATTATAATTAGCGGTGAATTGAATAGTAGTAAGGGCCACTTGCACCAATCTTTAATTAAAATTAAAACGCTAATTTTGATTTAAGTGACATTTAAAGTAAGCGATTGTGTGTCAATTTTTATTTATAAATTAGCATGTCAAAAATTTAAGGTTGGTGCAAGTGGCCCTAAGGCTAATTTATGGTTAATTACAATTAGCGCTTAATTTGTGTTTGGTGCTATCGGTGCCGATTCTTAATTCACCGCGAAATATTATCACTAGTATGGATAATAAACAGCTAATCTAAATTAGTCTGTAATTTGACTTGGTGCAATCGGACCTTCATTTCAGGCATTAAATTTAAAGGACGTAATTTTCTTGGATTTCAATTGCAAAACATAGCTTGTGTTAATGGCAGCCAACAGCCAATGTGGTGGAGATATACTCGTAAAACATAAACTACAATTTGCAAATAAACTTTTATTGATCATAAGAAAACTAGGAGAATCTAGATTACTTGCGTATGCCAAAATCCAAAATATAAATAAAGTAAGCACATCAACAGAAGGTACCTAATTTAGCACAACATCAATTAATAAAACTCTAAGCTATGTAAATAAAAGGGAATAGGAGTTAATAGCCCTGCGGTGATGGGCTGAACTCGTATCAGATCTAACATGCCACCACCAACATAGAAGAAATAAATCTTAACCACAATTTCTAGAAACCTTTCACATGTATAAAATAGTTATACATATAGGTAATATAAATAATAACAAGAAGGTAGTCAGGTAAGAAAGTTATGTTCTTCACTTTTCATACCGGTTTCTAGATATAGCAGTTGTTTTAAAGTTAATTTCAACCAAACTCACCCTTATGGCGGTTTGCATGATGACTGTTGTAGCGTAGTTGACTCCCCTGGATCCCAGGTTGAGCACTGTGTGGTAGCCCTGTTCCTTTGCTTTGGCGATGGCATCGTCGATTTCCTGCAACACATTTATAATTGTTGTATTGAGTAATGTTTTGAACCTAACAGGATCATGGTTATGTCTATCTATATCATAACAAACGAGACATGAACCATGCAGGAATTCTTAAATTATAATTTTTATATTGTGAAGTAACGCTGCAGTCGATGCACCAGATAAATTAACTTAGAAAAATACAAAGAAAAAT
>WYDE02092294.1:0-11747 GCA_009867175.2 Adela reaumurella
GAGGAGTGGTGTCATTGGCTGTGTCCGATCTTCTTTTGAAGTTTCGGGCTCAGCCACCCATGCTAGTTGTCTATAAATATATATATATATATATATATACACAGTTTCTTAGCTTAGTTTTGACCTCGCCCATCCCTCAGCTACCTCGCTCAACTCTCGTGGAAAGCCGCCCTAAGGATGACGAGAATAGAGGGGGAATTATCGCGTCCGATCGAGTGTAGGTCGGTTGATCGTTTCAACCGCAACTAAATTACCTAGAATGTAAATGTCCCTATAGGCGACTAAGGGATACGGACAAGGTGCCGTGCTAAATTCATGCTGCTTGATATCTTGTACACACCACATATCTTAACTTAACCTCTCCACATAACTTGCGAAACGTGGTGGTCGGCGTTGTGCTGTAATTTACCCGGAGTTCTTGCAGCACAACACCGATTGATCTGCTTACCCCGATTGTCGGGATTAAGCGTGAGTGATATGTATGCATGTAAATGTTTGTTGTTTTGGTGCAGTTCTGTAACGGCGGCGACCTGGCGGACTATCTGGCGCAGAACGGCACGCTGAGCGAAGGCACCATTCGGCTGTTCCTGCGGCAGCTAGCGAAGGCGATGAGAGCCATGAACGCCAAGGGCATCGTGCACCGGGACCTCAAGCCGCAGAACATACTGCTGACACACAACGCCTCGCCGCCGCGACTCCCGCACCCCTCAGAGATTACCCTCAAGATCGGTCAGTACTACCTCTCCAGCCGTGTACAGACACCTTCCACTGCCGAGCTGGATATGAGAACATACTTCCACGATGACGAGCTATTGTAGGGGGTCACACTTTTCGCATTAATTTCACAGTATTATGAATGTGTTTACGGTGTGGTTTCTCTTTTATAACGGTCTTGAAGAAAAGTAGGAGGTTCTCAATTCGATCCGTATGTTTGTATACGTATATTTCTCGGCGATGTCCGTCCACGCGAAACACCGACAAATAGGCGCCGATGTGCATGTTACCCGAGGTTCTCTCATGAGTTTTATCAGAAACTGACCATGGTCTTGGAAGACACGACACGGACAGAGCTCCTGAACGACGACGGACAGCGTGTTGTATTTAATATCTGTGTTATCGGTTGTCAATTGAAGCCGGTTATATTTTAATGTTTTTGGTTTAAGGTTAAATTATGCTCCTCAGTTTTCGTTATCCATGAAATATATTATGATATCAGAGACAGAAGTCTGACGGAAATAATTTCAACACAGTTTACCGGATGAGACGTTGCATGATTGGGCTTTCCTGATTGCATCAAGCGATCAGGTGCAATTAGCGAGATGGGGAGAGTTGATAGCGCCGACTCGGTTATAGCGAAGGTCGGGTTTAAGGCTGTACACTCCAGGCATGACGTCACATCACACAGCCGCAAGCAGCCTCAACAGTGAGAGAGAGATAGCGCGCGGTGTTTATGTTTACAGAGGGGGATGGATGGCACTTAGGATAATCTATGGCGCGCGCGAATTCTACGCAAAATGTATAATTTTTATTAGTAGGTAAAATTCAGTGAAGTAAAATTTCAACCTTTTTAAATTCTTGTAAACTCGCGCCACTAAAGAATATAAAAATTGTATATGTAGAAAAATTATTAAAAATATGCATTTATCCTTTCTATTTTTTTACAATAGAGACTGCCGTAAAAATATAGTTATATTTAGAAATATCGAGCGAATTTAAAAAAATAGCTGTTTCATCAGCAAGGTTCACTAAAGATGATTCTGTAGATTGAAAACCTAGAACATTCCCAATGCCTACTTATCTTTAATTTTTCATAGGTTTGCATCAATCCTACGGTACAGATGACCCGGGTGGCAAAGGCTTAAAAGCCAGACAACATGGACAAAATGAAGGTGACCCTGCAACTTCAGCTGAAGAACATAGTTTTGATCATTCCGACCGCTGCAGTGTTGCCATTGTTTTGTATTTGTGCATGTTGCATAACATTATAATAATGAATTAATTTTTTGTCTGTAGCGGATTTCGGTTTCGCGAGATTCTTGGAGGACGGCAACATGGCGGCGACGCTGTGCGGCTCACCTATGTATATGGTAAGTTGTCTTTGTTTTGACATTTTTATTTGCGTATGAAATGTAAACAAGAGTTCACCGGTAAGTGAATCAGCAAGGAAATGTTGAATTAATCATCGGGGTCAATTTCATTGTCTGGATGCGGATAGGAGACCGTTGATATTGTTTAGTTGTGCTGTTTATTGTTGAGCCTTACTGACATAGACCGCTAACCAAGGCCGAGCGAGTCGCTTCGTGAATAATGTATGGTCAGCCTCATTCGCCTCATTCCATACAAAGGATAAATTATGTAGGACAGACAACACAATGTAGTCAATCATTCAGCTTGGGTGTAAATTCCTGGATGTATGCTTCTCCAATTCGTGACCTTGAGTAGAATGTAAGTACTGTTTTTGCCCAGTTGTACTTTCACCAGGCGGATGGTGTTGTTCCTTCTATAATGTTCCGGTGCTGAGTACGTACCTCTCTATATATTACTCAGACACTACTGTGAACCAGCCGACTTGGAAGTGATATCTTGTGATACAACTGCCAAATCGCTCGCAGAAGTTCATATTTTTTACATTATTCCCCTTCGCTGCCCTGCCCTTGTATACATTCCTAGCTTTTGTCGTCGGCTCCGCTAAACAGAAGCCTAAACAACAATTTCCATTCACCCTCTTAGGGGTTATATTTTCAAAAAAATATTTCTTAGTCACAAAGTTAGCCATCATTTCGTAGTTCCCCAACGTCACAAAAGGGTTCTTGTGCAAAATTTCATTATTTGAACCCAGCGGTTTTGTCTGTGCGTTGTCTGTCAGTGAATTAATGAATGATTTTTAGAGTTTCTTTGTACAATGCAACACAGGTTGGTCTTAATTTAAATACAGGTATACTTATGAATTTGTGTGTTTGCGTGTTTAGGCTCCTGAAGTGATAATGTCACTGCAGTACGACGCCAAGGCTGACCTGTGGAGCCTGGGCACCATCGTCTTCCAGTGCCTCACCGGCAAGGCGCCCTTCCAGGCGCAGACGCCGCAAGCGCTCAAGATGTTCTACGAGAAGAGCGTAGACCTACAGCCCAAGTGCGTACACATTCACTCATCTCTGCTTTATTTTGCTGGAAGGTAACACTCTGTTAAGGTATAAGGGGAAATTTTCTCTCTTGTTTGTGGGTAATTTTTTCAACTGTTATCCCTTAAATGGCAGCATCTTTATCTGAAATATAAACACTTTTGCTGAAAATTAACACTAGTATGTAGGTAATTTTCTCTCTTGTTTGTGGATATTTTTTTAAACTGTTATCCCTAAAATGGTAGTATCTTTATCTGAAATATAAACACTTTTCCTGAAAATTAACACTGTAGTATGTAGGTAATTTTCTCTCTTGTTTGCGGGTAATTTTTTCAACTGTTATCCCTAAAATGGTAGTATCTTTATCTGAAATATAAACACTTTTCCTGAAAATTAACACTCTGATATCAGGTAGGTAATTTTCTCTCTCGTTTTCTTGTTTGTGGGTAATTTTTTCAACTGTTATCTTTTAAATGGTAGCATCTTTATCTGAAATACAAAAAAAAACCTTTTGCTCTGAAACTTTTTTTTTACATTTTTGCATACAAATAGTGAACGCATGGCGCAGCCAAATGTATTTTTTTTTGTATTAACATAATGGTTTCTCGCTATAAGTTATTCTATTTCAGATATAGAAACTACCTTTTGAAGTATAACACTATAAATTATCCTAATTTTAGTGTGTAAATTAAGAAACAACACCTCTATTTACGGCACATTATTAGGCCATAGGTACTTCTCGCTTTGAAAGCTGTAGCAAGTCCATAGTTACTTTAAAAATAGCATGAATGTATTGTTTTGTATTATCGTAGGGGTCAAACGACCTTAAAGGAGACATACTTTTTTGTTAAGCACCTCATGTAAATTAACACTCTTTAAAAATTTACATCAGAATTATGAATAGTTAGGTAGGTATCTATCCCATCTAAATCTGACGAGAGGAGACATCCGTCAGTGTCGAAAATATATTTGGAGGCAAGTCTAATAATAATTTGCTTTGCCTTTGCGTTGTATGTGGCTGTCACTGACCACATTCAAGGTTGCTCCGGTTGAAGAAGCGCGTTTTTTGTAATAGCTCATTATGAAAACATGGCTGATGTCATGTCTATCTCTTCTATGTGGTTTTCTTTGTCAGGAAAACAATTATAAGAGACGCGGCGGTGCCTGCTTACATTTATAAGTGAACACTATTTCAGTTTGGCAAAATTAAATTGATCGGGGGCCGGGGGCCATTGAAAAACTACCAACACTGTCGTCAGCGTCGTTGGCTCAGTGGTTGCGGTATTCTGTATTCGATTACTGAAGTTAAGCACTGCCGAGCGCGGTCAGGTCTTGGATGGGTGACCGCTTGACCGCTGACGCTGGTCGTGGTTCGGACGCCACGTTAAACTGTAGGTCCTTTCCCTCTCCTTACATGGTGGTAGGGTAAAACCCGCCCGGGTTGGTACCACCACACTGTACAAAGGTCGGTCGAATTCATCCAAGTATAGAAATTACCTATGTACGTCCCTGTTTGTGGAACTTCCAGTCTTTATTACTACAATTAATACAACTTAACAACAATTTTTCTTTTATGAATGGTATAAGTAGCTTTATAGACTTTTTAATTCTTCTGCGATCTATGTCTGCACACTAGCTTCACTGCGTTGAACTGAATGTTCTCGCATCAAATGCAAAACGCGTTTAAACATCTACGCGTCCACACTACTCTTGCGGCCGAAGACCATTTTACTGTCTCGCCACTGTCCTCGTTACGTGTAATCAACCCATAATCGGTTCTGCCGATCGCTCTGAATTTTTGTAGGCTCATTCTGCATGTCAATAGCTCACCACACGCCAATTTTCATCTTCCTGGAAGAACTGGACATTTATCCTAAACGATCTGAAATTTTGCAGGTTCATTCTATATCTCAATATCTCGCCAAACGAAAAATTTCAAGTTGCTAGAATAACTTTCAAGAAACTTCTGTGGATTTTTTTTCTTCAAAACGGTTTGGCCGATGGTGCAGAAATTTTGTAGGTCATCGTATGTGTCAACCATACACTAATTTTTAATTTCCTAGAAGAACTGGCAAATAACTTCGTTGAAATGTTTTCAACGTTCATTCCGAGTATCGTGAAGCGTGTTACGTACGAGAAAACTGGTGTACATCTACCTGGTTGGTATATTTTGAAAAAAAAAAAATTTTAAGATTTCCGTTTGCGATATATAGACGAACATTTTTGAGTTACTATAATTATTTTGAGACAACAGGTAATCGATAAACTTTGTCGTACAATGTCAGGGATTGCTTTTGTGTAAAAAGATTCATTACAGTAGGTCTCTCCTTTATAAATATATTTAATTAAAAATTTGTATGGAGGGCAAACTGAAAGGCGGGCTCTTAACTGATTTTGATAAAAAAATCTAAATGATTACAATGATGTCGTGTGTCTCAAATATAAATGTCACATCTTTCAGCAGTATACATCCAATGTCTACAGGGCGATGATTATCAATGTGATCGCTGTGATATCACTGAGGTAGGCGAGCACCGCCCTCACTCACACACGCCGTCAAGCCTATGCGTGCGAGGGGGGCACCAGAGTGCAGGCGGAACTAGGCGCGTCCTTCCACTCTTGTGCTGTATTAATATCATACGCATAATACGCAGTAATATGATAATTCAAAACTCACGCACAGGGGCGTGAGTTTGGGTGATCGCAGTGCTCTCCTCTCACAGTGATATCGCAGCGACCACTTTGATAATCATTGACCTGCTGCTACACGGCCGCCAATGTAGGACACGTTTGTTTTAACGCTCTTAATTTTTCACCTCAAAGAGTACAGCTAAAACCAATTCATGCTGTGAAGATGGCTGTGAAACGCATCGCAAGTTATAGCGGGTGTGAAGGAGAAGTGGAGTGTGGAGAAGGGGCTTTATAGACGCATTTAAGTTTGGTTTTAGCTTTACCGCATTCATTTATTCAACCTTGGTCAACATGTCAAAGATAGTATTTAAAAAACAGAAATTCGTAAATGTTTATTTCATTAATTAATTGAATTATTGAAATAATTAAAATAATTATTAATATTGAATTATTAATAATTATTTAAAAAAAAATTGTAAAAATAAGCAATATAAATTTAAAAAAAAACTATTTTGCATATAAGAAAAGAAGAACATATTAAGTAGTATCACAACCATACTTAACACAATATGAAACAACTGAAACAGCACAGATCCTGTCATTCTGCTTAGCAATATTCGATTCCGCCGCCGGAAACGATATTTAATTTTACGGTCAATCCTTATTACATTTATACATATATTAGTAGGTACATCATTAAGTGTATTTAGTATATACATATTTAAGAGATTTCGAGATTTCGCGTAAATATTTTGTGCAGTGAATCACGACTCATACCTATAGGTACCTTGTCAAATTTAGGATGATAATTTTGACAGCTCACAGTAGGGATGGGGTAATGTATAATCGTCAGTGAATCGTATTCGATTTACGATATTATTCTCATAGAACTTGGAATCGAAAGTTACATCACTACGATAAGTGCGCCCACTTGGCGGCGGTACCCATCAATGAAGTACCACATTATATGCAGCACATTGAACGGGAAAATACCGCACTTCATAGGCGCGATCTGTCAAAATTATCATCCTAAATTTGACAAGGTATAGTTTCATTGGTTCAAGTTCACAAGCACTAGTCAACGACGCAGATGATTAACACACACAGCATTATATTTATGTATTTAAAAATGGCCCGATATTTTATACAGAAATTAATGGGCTTCTTTCGAACTTAAAAGATTAATTTACGATTACAATGAACGAATATTAACAAAGTGAAGAAAATATTATACTTTTAGTACTTACTATGTATGTGTGAGTGTCAGATTAGCCAGGCGGGCAAGAGCATGGCCTCTCAAGCGGGAGGTGCGGGTTCGATCCCCACTGGGAGCACAATATTTATAATTTATAATTTGTGCTGAAGTGGCTGCTGATAAAAACAACTTACGTAGAAGCGCATTCTTAGTAGGTTAGGGCGGGAAGGGGGGATGGGGGCATTTTATGCAGTTTCCCAAGTTTTATAAAAACAAATTACGCTATGTACATTATATCTTTAAAGGGAGGATCTAAAAGAGCGCAGGGAACGTTACATCAAGTGAAAAATATCGACTTCCCAATAGATAATAATGGAAGAAAGTTTTCTATAGTGCACTATAAGAGAAAACTAGTCAATGGTGAATGTGTCTCGTTTATGGCTGCAATATCAAATTCTACTAATTCAGTATTCTGCTTCTGTCGTAAGCTATTTTCCGCAGACGTAAAATCCGCTGTGTGCAACAAACGGGTGAATGACTGGAAGAATATATCTATGATATTATCAAATCACGAGAAAAGCAGTAGCCATTTAGGAAACTAGCAGCAGTGGAAAGAGCTAGAGCTTAGATTGAAGACTAATAAAACCATCGATGAGGAAATTGTACGCTTAATAAGGGACGAGGAAAAATACTGGCAACAGATACTTGAAAGGTTAATTGCATTAGTGAGAGTTCTCGGAAGCCAAAACTTAGCTTTTCGTGGAACGCATGACAAAATATGTACTCCGGACAATAGCAACTTTTTAAAAATAGTTGAATATCTGGCGTTGTTTGATCCTATAATGCATGGACATCTTAGAAAAGTCGTTAACAACGATATTCACATTCACTATCTCGGAAAAAATATCGAAAGTGAGTTGATCAGTCTGCTGGCTAAAGCTGTTCAGGAGAAAATACTAGCTTCTATTCACTCTGCCAAATATTATTCAATAATTCTAGATTGACCTGACGTAAGCCATGTTGAGCAAATGACTATTATCGCTCGAATTTTAAAAAATACTTATGATGTTAACAAAGAGCTTAAAAGTAAGAGTGAAATCAAGGAATATTTTTTTGGATTTGTTCCTCTTTCAGGCACCACTGGCGCTGGCACTTATGGAATACACTTGGTCTGGTTTTATATCATATTCAGCTAGAACAGCCATTAACTCGTCTTTAAAATTATCAGCAGTATGTCTAAAATACAACTGCTTACTGTCAAATTTCTCAAAGAGATTCGGCCATTTTTGTGTATTTGAAGGTTGATGCCAATCACAGACCTTTCGAGTCTTGAGGCAGCATCCACCTTCAACATCTTCTTTTACGTTTATGGCCTCTACTTCTACATGGGGTTTGATGTTGTGCCGATTGACCACCAGTTTACTGCCCTGCTGATCTCGTAATCCATGCATTATCGGTTTTAGCAATTTACCTAATCCGCTATCTTCAACGGCAGAGTAAGGCCGACCATCCATTGTAACCATCTCAACCAGTGCATCTACCACAGTATCTTCGTCCATAGGTATTGCAATGGTAGGTTTTTCTGATTTATTTTTGCGGGTAGAGTATAGACTACTGCGGCGCACACTAGCGAAAACCGCCTCTAATGGACTTAGCACCAAATGAAACTGAATTTGACTTTTTAGATGTTTTAATGATGCCAATATGTTCTCCTTAACATAGAAATAACTGTTTGTTTGGGCACTTTTTTCCTGGATGCATATTTTAGGAAATATTTTACATTATTCGTTCACAATGCATGGAATGAAATATAAAAATATAATTATATCAAAAGTCTCAAAGGATATCGTTGTACCGTTTACAGATTATTATTGAGAACCCATTTATTTATGTGCGAATGCACAATGCTCGAGAATGTCCGATATTCCAGATATACGAATTTTGTTTTTTTCGGTATGGAGTGGGTCAGAAAAATTTAATTATCTCAATAATCTCAAAAGTTATCACGATATTGTTTATAAATTAAGAATTTGGAATATATGTTTTTAAGAGACTGCCTATTTCGGGACTGCCATTTCTGGTCGGAACTTGTTTCATAGTTTCTAGTAATAAATCTTTAAATGATATTTTTTCAGCGGTCTTTGAATTAATGTCGTTTGTTAAAGTTGTGACTGGGCTTGTGTTTAAGTTGAATGAGATGTTGATTTTCTTCAGGCACAATTCGGTTAATGTCCATGGAGAGAATCGAGGAAGTGTTTGTTCATTAGACAGTACAATCTAATTTATGTTCGTGAACTGCATTTCTGTTAAATGGATAGATCCCGCTTTTTCGAAATATTTTTTTTAAGTCAGGGTTAAGGTTTTCCCAAACTTTTCCTACTATTCTTGAAAACTCGTGTTTTGGCAATTTTGTTGTGCGACCGTTGCCACTTGACCATTTCTTGGGCAAAAACGTGGTGTGTCCCTATTCGTGAAAAACCCATGAAGTACCGGAGGTGGCAACATTGGAAAGAAGGAAATTATAATTTTTTTTTATGGAATCGCGAGACACTGGCGCCTTCAATGTAGAATATTGTACGAACGATTCTACTCGACGATTCTGCTGGTAATTCTTTTCTTACTCAACTATGGCGTAGCAAAAAGGAGGGTTACGATTTTAATCGGTGTGTATGTATGTTTATCTGTTCCCTCATAACTTCTAAACTACTTATTATATTTTGACCATGACATAGGTTCGCGTAGTCATGGTCGTGTGTGTCTTCAACATGTAAATTCGACGATAGATTCGGGTTGCCTCGATCGTGTGTGTCTTCAACATGTACTTTCGATGGTAGGTTCGGGTTGCCTTGGTCGTGTGTGTCGTCAACTTGTACGTTCGACGATAGGTTCGCGTAGTCTTGGTCGTGTGTGTCTTCAACTTGTACGTTCGACAATAGGTTCGCGTAGTCTTGGTCGTGTGTGTCTTCAACTTGTACGTTTGACGGTAGGCTGGCGTAGTATTGGTCGTGTGTCTTCCACATGCACGTTCGGCGGTAGGTTTGGGTTGCCTTTCTTCATCTGGTGCTTGCGATAACAAGTTCGAATTTTTTTCCTCTTGATATTTCTCCTAAAGAATCCACGAAAATGGATCAAACAAATCCTTTGAAATTACGTTACGGTTCTGTGGATAGATGCCAGCCTTTTTAAATAAATTTTTAATGATGTGTGAATCCATGCTTTCCCCGATTTCTGTAAGCATCTTGGCAAACTCTTTTTTTTTTGTAGTTTGCATCCAATATTTTGTTTTTGCCACTGAAATATTTTTTTCTCCCATGAGGCTTTCAAAGACTTCATTACAGTTAGGTCCAGAGGCTGGAGCAAGTGACTCGTGTGCGGGGTTAAATTCGGAATGGTCACTACATTTGCGATTGCGTCGTCAATTACTATCGTATATTAGGAGCACAGGTCTTTCGTTTCCTATCGACGGTAAGAATTTTTTGTTTAAATAATTTCTAAAGACTTTTGCCTCCATCCATCCTTTATCCGTTGCTGTATACGACGTACGAGATGTTCCATCTGCGTACATCCACTCATATACAGTCTTTCCTTTACATATTATAAGAGCAGGAGTAGTTTGTCCAGCAGCACTACAAAATAAAAGAACTAACGTATTCTCTTGACCCGGTGGACTTATAGTTCTTGTTGATGGATAGCGAAAGCGAAAGAACGCGAAATCAAAAAACAACCTCCAGTCAGACTCGGGCACGGAACGCTTTTTCCAGATAGGAGGTAAAGTTTGGGTACGACACTACCAGGGCAACGATAGGTGGTTACCTGGAGTGATTAAAGATCGGACAGGTTCTAGACTCTATATCATCTCTATTTCAAATATCAGGAAATAAAAAGACATTTAGACCAAATTAGAGCGAGACACGGAGAACTGAAGCAGAAGGTTAGTCCGCATCTTTTAGGTTGTAGAGTTCAACCGCAGGCTAATTCAGAAAATATTATACAGTTAGCTAATGAACGGAAATCTCCAAACGAATGTGATTGTGATGCAGTCGATGCCGCCGCCAGTGCGGCCGCACGCAGCCGATACTTTTTTTTTTTTTTATTGAACTAAGGCAACGTTGCTCGTGAGCGCTCAACCCGGGACCGGAAGCCTCCTGATCGTTTTTCATGATTGCTTTAACTTTGTTTTGTTAGGAGAGAAGGAATACCTAGTTTAGTTTGTAAGTAAGCATGGTAGATTTATTTGTTATTGTTAAATACTGAAGTTAGATATACTTAATTATATATATACTTAATATATACTTAATTATATATATACTATATATACTTAATTGTAGTACCTAAACAGGTAGGCATTTGATGGGTGTGAAGGTATTTGAAGCCACCCTGGCTTGTATGTAAGATTATTACAAAATAAAATATCATTGTATCACTTGTGTCAGCTCTCTCAATAAAAATGGATTCGAACAGATCTCGTTTTACTTATTCTGATTGTAACTAAATCTTCATATACTTCAGACTTGTTCTTTAATTTCACATAAAAGTAGATCTGCAAAGTGTCTTGCAATGTATCCTCCACCGATTGTTGTTCTGCTTGTAGGTATGTATCTTCTTCATCGATTAGGCAGTCGTTGTGCTAATTTTCATCCGCAAGGAGTTTTACAGACTTAATCATGTTGCTACTGTTATCAGTAGTTATGGAATACACTTGGTCTGGTTTTATATCATATTCATCTAGAACAGCCATTAACTCGTCTTTAAAATTATCAGCAGTATGTCTAAAATACAACTGCTTACTGTCAAATTTCTCA
>WYDE02092405.1:0-11746 GCA_009867175.2 Adela reaumurella
TCCAGCTGAGCGCGCCGCCGCTCCACCTCCGCCGCTTGTCCACCCCCCAGCCCCCATCACCACCGTCACTGAAGCAAATGGGCGCTTCGCCATGTGCAGCATCTGTATTAAGTGATTCTTGTTAACATAGGAAGGCAGCCTTACATTGTACTGTTAACTAGTACAATGTAAGGCAGCCTTACATTGCACTAGTAACTAGTACAATGTAAGGCTGCGATCTAATATGTGAGGTTTTTCTTAGCTGGTATACCAAATACATACATACATACGGAGCTATACTAATTTTATGTTAAGGAAATTCCTTTGCCTCCATTTAACCCGAAGTCAAGTTCCGTGAAGCTATTAATTTAGTGAGTTCATTGCAACTTTCGAGCTTAAACAAACAGAAAGGTGCAGTTCGGGTGCGCTCCGTAGATTTTTCGTGAAAACTTAGTCGGAATAAAATCATGACAGGCTACGTAATCGCTATGTGCTGTTTTTAATTACCTTTTCGACATAGATGTAGCTCTCGCATTTGCTAGGCGGTGGTCATTGCTAGGTAACAGTTTTGAGGAGGACTAACAGTTTAAAAGGAGGGATTATTATATTTATCTTTCCACAAAATATTTTACACTCGGTAAGTACATATCATTAAAGCCAGACCAGAAAATATAGCGTATCTCGCCATATTGCGGAATATCAAAAAAACTAATTTATTTCACTTGCAACACCAGCGCTAAATGTACGTCCCTTTTGATTGCTGCCAAAGTCAGCTGGAGCCCTACTGTAGTGTTTTTTTCGTCTTTAATCGACGAACTATGTTTATTACATCAATATCACCCAGCGTAGGTATTTATCCGTCATTCAGGTATTCCCGTATTTTTTCAAGCGCAGCTAGCCAGAAATATGATGAAGACGTTCATCAAATTTAATTATTATCGAATATAATTATTTCCTGCATTTTTGATAGCTCGCCGGCATATTGACAGTAACCATAGTAGGCCCCCTGTTAGTTTTGTTGCCATATGAAAAATAAATGTGGATCCCTCAAGAGGTTTTTTTTATATTTCTAGTTAGGTTATACATAATTTATCACTACATCGAAACTGATTACGAACCGGTTACGAAGTTCTGGTTACATAGGTGACGGAAGGGAAATAATTCTGTAAAAGGCTGTCTATAGTTGCCAAGTAATAAACACACAATACTGCACTAAATAATATTACAAAATTGAAAATCAAAACGGCAATCATAAATAATCACCTCGACAACGTGTCTTCTTCTAGCTCTTCTCAGATCGGCCGCCTGCTTGGCTTTCCAAGCGACCACGCACACCGCCAGGAACAGGAAGAAGCACGAGAAGAACACGGAGAAGAACACAAACAGATCGATGTGCAGCTGATCTTGGCGGAAGAATAAGAGACCAAAGCTTGCGGCGCCCGCCTCCGTGTGTAGAGCTCTCAAGATTATGTAGAACTTGGTGTGGGTCAAGTCGTGGACGGACTGAGGCAACGTCAGCACCAAACGGTTGCGCAGGTTTCTCACGCGAAGTAATGTGTTTTTTTTGTCGACCGTGACGTAAGTGGCAAGATCCCCAGCTTTATAATCCGCCAGCGTGTACTCGGTCTTATCGTAGGACCATGAAAAATGGGCTTTGTCCGCAAAGTGATCGTCGAATGTAGGCATCTTTCTAAATGTATCGTGTTTGTAATACGCGGGATCTATCTCGACGTAGTGGGAGCCGGTGGTGGAATTGACGGATACCACGAAGGAGCTGTCGTTGGGACTCATAAATAAATCGACAGCTCCCTGCGTCACGTCCACCATCACTCTTATGTCCACATTCATAAATCTCGGTATCACTACGAAGAAAACTGTTTGTCCGGGGTATAGGGGCTTCGGCTTGATCTTGCATTCATCTGAAAAACAATGAAGGCCTAATTAGAAAATCATTGTTGAAAGATACTTATGCGGGGCATGTATACACAGCGATGTAATAATTTTCTCACCGATAGACTTAGCGTCGAGACACATTTTGTTATCAGCATTCATCATCTTATAGCACTGATGACCGTTCTTGGGATCTCCCATGTACAAGTCCTTGCACTTGACGCACTGGTAGCGCCAGCACTCCTGCGCTGAGTTCTTACTGGAGCTGGAGGTCTGGCAGGTGGCGTCACTCTCCGTATTGTTGCCACAGTTGCACTTTTCGCCGGTCACCGGATCGCACGTGTCACCGTGGCCGTGGCATTCACAACTGAACACAAAAACATTATTAAAACTTTATTTAGTGCACGTGAACAGTGGAACAAGAGAAAAAAGGCAGATAAAAATCACGGTAAACTGTCAATAAAAATTCTGCTGAACCCTCATATAGGCCATTGTCAATTATAAGCAGTGACATCACCGGATTTTAGTGTCGATATTGTGTTACATTTGCTTAACAGCAAACGCAAACTCAACCTGTGAATCTACTGGACTCCAAAGGTAGGGTGAAAATGAAATGTTAATATTGTATAAAAAATCTCATTTTAGTCCGACAGAACGATTGCAGGTAATGGAACATGGCACAGAACTTGTGTCAGTGATAAACACTTGAACTTACGGTCTACAAGCGTCTCGATGATCCTCGGAGCCTCTGAAGTGGCCCTCGATGCACTTATCACATTTCGCTCCATCCGTATTATTGGCACATCTCACACAACGAGCCTTGGAAGTGGGTCCGGCCTCTCGATACAAGTCTTCGACGTCGCGAATGTCGCGCGTCGGCGGCAGGTCTACATTGTCGCTCGTACAGATGTCGGTGTGGCCGTGGCAGTAGATGGAGCAAGGAATACATTGCCCATTGTCGGTTGGGTCTCCGACGAACAGGGGTTTACACTTCTCACATTGGTTTCCCTACAAGAAAAAGTTACAATATTTAGAATAAGAGTAAAAATTTTTCGCTTTTGCACTGTTGTAGAATGTTCCATGGATGCGTTTCGATACTCCAACTGGAAGATAAAGGGCTACATACAAAAAAGATAAAAACAGAAATATTACGTCACAATATAAAAAGATCCGACATGGGTGAAGCTTTTAGTTAATATTTAAAACATAACAAACTAAACGAATTCGTATGTCCTGCTCAATAAAATGTTGCCAGTGTCACAATATTAATTATCTCAAATTTGCTGCACGTTTTGCTACAGTTTAGTATGGAAAAATTGTGTAAAATTCTGTATTTTGTATGAGATATTACATTTTCACAATTTTTACCAATATCTACTAATACCATTCGTCTTGATATCAAAAAGACAACTGTGGCAGTTTCATTGTCTACCTTTACCCTTGGCAATTAAGAAAAGCTGGTACAATTTTCCATGTAAAACACACACACGAAAGATCATATCACCCTTAAAAATATATAATAAATATAGACTTTTCTGCTTAGCAGAAGGCGGACTTATTGCCGGAGGCAATCTCTTTCATTCAACCTTTATAAACTACAACACATTCGCATTGTTAGTGTGTAGGTTCCCTCACGGTGTGTTCCTTAGCGGGGTCCATTATAATTTTTTACACAAATTTTACCGAGATTTTTAAATCCGCAAAAATTGTGCGCACATTAGGTATCGAACCCACGACCTCTCGAGTAATAGGCGTGCGCTCACCAACTAGGCTACTCCGCAACCCCTTACCCATTGACTAATTGACATTTCACACGCGCGCACGATTCTCGCCCGACACCGGTTTTTCGGCGCCCTCTGCCACTCTCGATAAATTCTGTAATATCTTCGTCATCTGCTAACCTATTCGCGCAAACTAAACTTTTATCTACTACAGTTGACTCATCATGATATGCACAGTTATATTTTGGGGAAGAAGCCGTTGTGAACAAGAATTTTTCCATAAAAAAAATCATAATCTTTGGTTGATTTAGAATATTTTTGTACTCAAAACCGTCCATTCTTCACAGCATGATTTATATCTATGTTAATCGTAAAAAGACGTCGTTCTAAATGAGACCTTATGTGTTATAACTTTCCATAGTAAAAAATTCGAAAATGGCTTTTTGATTTTGCACCGGAAATTAATGCATCCCTCCCGAAAATATGTGTCAAATTCAAATGAAACGCAAAAATTCTACCTCCCTCCTCGCCGTACGGTGCGCCACCCGTGCGGAAAATACGAGACGTAATAGTAATAGCGTAACAGATATTTCCAATGTGTGTGTGTACACAGGCCCAGGCACGTATACATATTAATAACACAGAAAGAATGCAGCGCCTTTTTATCGCCGCAGTGTGCAAGCGCAATCTCAAGCGTCCTAATACAAAATGAATTAGGATATCGCATTAACTCAAGCGCAATAATGCAAAATCGCTGCTGAATGCGGGAGTTGGCATGGCGCTTTGCTGGGCGTGGTTTCACAAGGAATTTGAAGTGAAGTTCGCAAGTGAATATAACTGTGTCGAAAGAGATCATCGCTCATCGACCCGGCCACCCAAGCTGCTGGTGCTGTTTTCATAAAACAGAATACACTGAAGATCTATTATTTTAACTGAATATTGGCCCCTTTGATCCTGCCACCCATATCGGTGTTCATAAAAAAAAAACTCACCATAGTGTTGTTGTGGCACTCGAGACAGGTGCTTAGCTTGTCCGGACCCTCGCAATGTGAATGTCCATTGCACTGGCACTGAATACTGCAGTTTGCACCGACATAGCCGAAATCACACTGGCAGACGTTGGGCTGGACGCAGGAGCCTCGGACGCAACCTTGAGTACAGACCGGCACGCAAGCTCCGTCTGAACGTTTGTGACCTTCGCCACAAACACACTCGTAGCCTTCTCTGAGATCTTGACATTTCTGTGTGTAAAACAACCAATAATCGCAATAGCACAAGATATGTACTAGTCAAAACTTCACAAATGAAACGTTTTCATAATCGAATTAGCTCTTACGTATACGCACCTCAGAAACTGGGTCACAAGTGTGGTGTCCATTCTCACACTCATTTTCAGGTGGACATCTGGCATAATGCCAGCTGAATGTCTCATTGATGGCCTCCGGCACGCGTTTGGCTGCAGCGTACACTTGGTTGCAGGTGGTACGTGATAGGTAGTCGAGAGGGGATTCCATGGAGCCATCGGTGCAAGCGCCGTCGCCGTCGCCGCCGGCTCGCGCGCACCAACCGCAATGCGAGTGGTGAAGGCACGAGGAACACTGAGCGAAACTCGAACAAGGGGCAGGACACTTCTCCTCATCTTTACGGCCCAAAACGAGTCCGCAAACGCCTCCCGCACAATACACCGGTTGGTACGCAGGAGATATGCATTGATTTAGATGTGTCGCCCATCGACATTCGGCGAACCCTCCCTCGGCACCCTCCGACCGCAAGCACGACTGACAGTCCGTGTAGGTGTAGCAGCGATTTGGACATTCGTCTTTCTGTCTAACACGTAGCGGGTGGCCTGAGATGTCGGTTTGAGCACACGTCCAATTGTGTACTGGTTCATCTGATATTTTTGTGATTCCACCTGTAAAGACAGGTTTTTCACGTTACACGACAGTTTCAATACGAAATTTCTTCAAGTGTCTCGAGAGGTCTAATGGTAACTCACCTTCTCGAAGTGCTAGCCGTGTCCAGGTGCAATGCTCAGAAATACATTTGTCGCAATCGGAAGCTGCACACAACAACTCGGGACATTTGTCCGGTACTGTGATGTAGTCCGTTCCCACATTACACTTGAAACTCGTACAAGACTCGGCATTAGACAAACATTCACCTGAAAAATTCAATAATAAAAATGTGATAAGTGCAGTGCACAAGTGTACGAAAACTACACGCCTACACTATACGCATTACTTGTAATCCACCCACTTGTATATATATATTTATCAAAGAGTTTGAATTCGTCTGCGCGCTCTTATATAGAGTGAAGGTGAGCTGTGGTGAGTTGAAGAATCGTTTGTGAGCGACACACCGCGTTCGGCTCCGATCGGTAGTGATCATCTGTGCTATGTCCCTGGATGTGGAGGGATCAATTTCTAAGTTTAATTCATAAAAAAATTTTTACTGTTGTGTTTTAACTTGCAATTGAATTTCGGAAAATATATAAAAAAAAATCCATGTAAAATATTGAAATAAAAGCCAATTGTTTATTTGACTAATAATATATATAATAATAATTTCAGTAATGACTTAGGTTCAAGGAGTGATAAATAGACTATAAACCAACACGTATTTAAAGTTAGGGTGTTTGCGCACTTGCAACGACACGACAAAGTGCAATACATTTCTATGGACTGTTTACTCACGCAACGACACCGCACAGCGCGACACACGATTTGTAAACAACTTTTTGGCTATGTCGTTCCTTTTTTTTGCGGTGACGACATAGCAGCCCTACGAAACTAATAGGAAGTTACTGACGACGCACTGCACGACACGATTAATCTGTGGCCACTGTGTTTTCCTCTGTATTGTACTCTGCTGTGTCATTACGGAATCGTCTCTCGTGGAGAAACGTACGAACGACATGTCGTGTGCGGTGTGTCAACCGCCTAGCACCACAAAACAAAATTCAAGAAATAAAACATGCAATTCTGACTCAAAGAAAGTGACTAGAATAATCTCTCCTACAAAATGTGTTAAGTCTGTGTTACGAATACATGACGAGTTACGAATACGCAAATATGTTACGATAATGTGTTAAGACCGAAATGTGTGTTACGAAATGCTCTCACCATCACCGCAGGACTCGCACCACTGACAGGCAGGTAGTTTCTCAAAATGTGACGGCCACGCCGCCAAGCAGGTGCTGCAAGTGGTCAGATTCTCACAGGAGCGCCGCGCGATTAAGTCACCGTCGCACGCCTCCCCGGGGTTGGTCGCCACCGGGGCATCGCTAAGCCCCTCGCATCCAGGTCTTCCATACGAGAAGCACTTGGTCAAGTTGAATGTACTACAGAAGCTGCAACCCATGTGACTTCTGCATTCGTATTTGCTGGAGCTCCAAAGCGAACACAGATCTTCGGGTAGAGAAATGCGGGTCACTTGGCATTGAGCACTGCCCGTCCAACCGCCTACGATATATATAGAGCCATTGTTTTCAGGTTCCGAGTCGATGGCCATGGCGTGTGCAATTGTGGGTGGCGGTGCGTTTCCGACAATACTAACTCCTGAAAACATAACAAAGCATCAACTATTGGGCGGCGGGTTGGCTCAACGTGCTAGTCTCTGACTGGCGCACAGTGATCGAAGGTTCGATCCTCTGACAGACCTACTTTTCAAGGCCTGTACAGTGTGCCCGTCGCTTCAGAGAAGGAAAAAACTGTGAGGAAACCATTCCCGCTCCTAACTAGGTCGTGGAATGTAGGATGGTTGAATCTGCGATATAAATTGTACGTGTTTTCCGTCTAGTTCAGTGTAGCCAGACTGAAAAAGGGAAGCACCCTGTCATGGGACCATGCTCCGTAAGGATTGAGGTGATTTAGACTCGCATCACGGTTCACGATAACGACATAATAGGTTAGAGCCAACCATGATGGAATAACATAAAAAAAACGTTTCAACACTTGCTTAGCATTATGCCAGCTGTGGACATGTTCTTCAAAACCAATCATAACATTTTGGAATTTAAAAAAATCAGGATGAGCGTCCATTTGTATAATAGCAATCTATCTTACCTTTCACTAACTTGACCCATTGGTTGCAGTTGTACAGGTAGACGATGAGTGCGTCAGAGTTATTTATTGGGTCTGTCCTTCCCCCAAAAATGATCATGTAATCATTTGTAGTGACAGCAGAGTGCAGGTACGTGTGTACGGGGAGGTTGTCGGCGGGATTGTTCAGGTTCGGAAACGGTGCTAGTTCATTCCACACCTTCGTAGGATAATTAAAGCTAAACAACTTATCCGACACTACGGTGCCATTGTTTCTATACAAAATACCTCCAAACACGTATAAACTTTGAGTAGGAGCATGGTACACCGTGCTGTGGCCGGCTATGCCGGTGGGCTTTGGGCCTATGCACGGGACTTTTTTCCATTCTTTGTTATCCAAATCAAATTCCCAAACGTCTTCCAGGAACCCAGTCTCCAAAGAAAATCCCCCAATCAGCACTAAGCTTTCGTAGTCTTGATATTTCTGAAGAGTGAGCGTATGCCCGGCCGAGGGAGGTGGGTGCAGTAGCTTTTCACTCGGTGTAATGTTGCTCCAGCGTTGATCTTTGAGGCTGAACTGCCAGAAGTCTCCCAATGTCTTGTTTTGAGTATTCTTATCAGTTATTCGTATTTTGTCTTGAGTATTATTATTGGATTGGCCTCCCAATGCCAATCCACCGTAAATGTAAATATTTTGTTTGGAGTGATAGATGTCTGCGGCGTGAAAATATCTCCCTTTGGGCATCTTAGCATCTGGCGTAGCTTCCACGGTAACTTGCATCCAAGTGTTATTTTTGGTGTCGAAAAGTCTTATATCGTTCAAAGGACCGTGGGACAGAGAATATCCTCCGAACATCCAGAGACCTCTCCTGTCTGCAACCAAGCTGTGTCCGAAACGTGGTAATGTTTTTCTCAAATGGTCCTGACCTTCCGCTAGGTACGCGGAGTTAAAAAGTTCTGTAAAAACTAGCTGAGTTTTATCCAAAACGATCGAGCAATTATCACCGCCGAAATGTTCTGCACATAGACACCTTCCATAGTTTTTATCACAAACGCCAGCCTTAAGGGAAATGCTGCAATTATTGGGGCAGATTTCCGCTTCACAGTCGGGTCCGCTGTAGCCTTCCTCGCATACGCAATGTCCGTTCCGACAAATTCTCGGAGGGGCACAGTTTCCATCGCATGCGAGCACCGTGAATACGCCTTCGAACCCTTGATCTGTACCTCCCTGTTTGTAGTGTACTGTCAAGTTACCGCTGCGCGCTTCCACCACACCGGACGAAGCACCATTACAGAATACTCCCACTAGTTGGCTCTGCTTTTCGCTGCCCATATCCGGCAGTCCACCTAGCCCATCGTATACGTAAACTGCATTTTCGTCACACGGAACATTCAAGGTGGTAGAGTTTATCGTGAACTGAATTACGGCATCCTTCAGACCTTCCGATGACACAATCCATAAACACTCTTTGGCAGGGTCG
Organism: Adela reaumurella; assembly: GCA_009867175.2. Taxonomy (NCBI): domain Eukaryota; kingdom Metazoa; phylum Arthropoda; class Insecta; order Lepidoptera; family Adelidae; genus Adela; species Adela reaumurella. Next base: position 9,112 of record WYDE02092405.1, read on the forward strand.
ACGAATCCCAATGGTGGATTTGATTTATGAGAGCCGATTCCTTTAGTTTGCAGAGCGTCGAGCATTCCACGCGCTTCACAGTGATAGTAACATCTACCCCCGTGTCTAGGATCACCATAGAAGTTTCCTTCGCATCTTTCACAATTAGGTCCTTCCGTATTATCTTTGCAGAAGCATACTCCGGTCGTAACGTTGCACACTCCTTGCGTTTCGTCTCCGTGGTCGTTACAGTCGCAGCGGCGACAACCTTGTCCGGTGGTAGCATTCCCGTGGCTCCCTGCTTTGCAGAATTCGCAAAATTCACCTTCGGTCCAGTCCTGACATTCGTCGCATTTATCGACGCCTGTTCTGCAGGTGGAATGGTTGTGACATCCGCAGTTGATGGAGCAATCTTCTCCGGTCCATCCGAGGTCACACTGACACTTGTAGTGCGGAGCTCCGAGACAATAACCGTGGATGCAGTTGTTGTAGCACGTACGTAGACAGGATTTTTTTCCATCTCCTATGTATCCTTGTTTGCATTTGCAGCTGTAGGAGCCGTGCGTATTGTTACAGACGGCGTGCTCATGACAGTCGTGCAGACCGAGGCCGCACTCGTCCACGTCCGGACACTGAGCATACGCCCAGCCGGCGTCCGCCGAGCTCGTATTCAGGGCCAACGCGCAGTCTGCATGCGGTTCTGTAAAGTCACCCTCCGTGCACAAACCGTGTATGGGATTACCCCGCGAGTGGCACCAGCCGCATCCCATACTCCTCAGACACGACGAGCACTCTGTGTGTCGTTGGCAGGATTTACACTGGTCGGCTCTCCGGGATCCGTCGTCGCTGGGTGCACGATCCAGCCACTCTCGGCACAAGCCGAATTGGTACTCACTAGTGTACACGCTGAAGCTAAAGCATTGCTTTGTGGCTTCGCACCATACGCAGCGACCTCGTTCGTCTAAACAATGTTCGCAATCTACACGCGCACGACACGGTACGGGACAATCCTTCGATTCTACGATGGCCCCTTCGGCTCTGCCTCTTCGCGAACATCTAGCTTCGTCCGCCCACCACTCGCAATGATTTCCCTTTACGCAGCTATCGCAACTGATGTAGTTGGTGCAATTTGGACAAGCGGCCGGTTGCAGAGTAAGATATCTCCAACCGCCGTCCCCTTTACAGACAGTCGTTTCATTAGAGTCCCTAGTCTCGCAGCGGTCGGTGAGTTCGCACCAACCGCAGGCTGCATCGGACAGGCACAGGAGACAGTTGTCATAATTAGAGCAAGATCCATTCGAGTAAGGTTCCAAATATTCAAAAGTGAAGACCTGAAAAGAAAGGCACATTAAAAATTTTTTGACAGTAGATCAATACACCGAGATCATCCTATGGTGATGACGCCCCGGGTATGCGGGCGATAATTGATACCAGGGACTCCATATGCAGTGTAGAACAAGAATATGTAAGAATTTTTTGAATTTGGTTGAGAAAAAATTTGGCTTTTCTATACATTTTCCAAATTTTATTTTACTTTTATTTGTATTTTTATTTAAAAGGTTAAATATTTTCAGTACTAAAATGAAGAATTCTTTCATGCTCATATTCTACACTTCGTATGGAGTTCCTGGTTTGAATTATCACCCGCACGCCGGGGACACCAAGTATATGAGTTGATTACATGTACCGAGGGAACGGGCGAGACTGTACACTAGACTGAGTGCTCGGTCGGTATGAACACGCTAGCCCGAGTTAGAAGGGAGAGAGAGTCACTCGGACTAGTTTCTAGTTAATAGAGCGAATGATAACCTCTACTCGCACATTATGCCAGGTATCAACATAAAATAAAACAGTGAGATGGCTGGCGCTAAAGCAGTGACAATTTATGAAATGTTAATATTTGAGGCCGTTACTGGAGTTCATCCATGGAGATTGCAGCTCACCTTGGCATTTTCCTGAGACTTATTGTGTTGCAGTTCCATTTTGCCGTGGTGATGAGAAGGGTACAAGCCTCCGTATAGAGAATCATTTGCGAGCAGGTCCACAGTCAGTCGCCCGGGCCCCAAGCTCGGCCAGTCCACGGGCGCGCAGGCCGAAGGCTGAGCGACCAGATTGGTGATAGGCGTTTCGGAATCCCCCAAAGTCAACGAAACGTTGGCATAACCGGCGCAAACGTGCAGAACTTCTCCCGTGCCGTTCCAGTACTGCGGTATTCGAAGCCATCCCTTCAATCTAGCTTCACTGGGTCCTCCAAGGATGTGGCTACTGCCTCCGCCGGCGCTCCAGTCCACCGTGGTCGCATTGACGACCGAGACGCTGTCGGGATGGTTCCAGTCGGCCGGCTGTTGGTATCTCAAGAAGGTGAGTCCGGGGCGTCTGTCGAGGCGCTTGCACTGTTCGGGATCAGTCACTTCGGTGCCGATGCTGCCCCACCAGCCCGGGTTCTGCGACGGTGTGTCTTCACCGCAGACACCGTAGTTATCTGAAATTCAATAAGCCCAATTTTTAAAAGAAAAAATATTAAATTAATTTAACACTTTAACAGCCAAGCGTTTTATAACGCGCCTTCTCTGGTTCGCCTGCGATTTTGGGCGATATTGTAAGATTTATAAAAAAATAACTATCAGTGTTACATGCATAATTATTGTTTTATGTA
>WYDE02092516.1:0-11744 GCA_009867175.2 Adela reaumurella
TCACATTCGCTCCAAAAATTTCTTTCGTTAGTCTTCTATTATCCATTCTTCCAACATGACCGTACCACCGAAGCATTTCTTTCTCAATCCTTGTCGCTATATCTTCTTTCAGAACATGTATCTACATACCTGCTTTATAATCTGTATTATTGCAAATGCGATTATAGCTGAAGGTTTATTTCAATGTAATGTCAATGGATACTTTAATTTAAAGGCGAAAAGGTCTTTGTTTGCTTGTCTGTTGATAACAATAATCTATAACACGAAAGAAACAAAAATATAAAATTTGTAAAAACTCAAATATTACTTTCTAATGTTTGATGCTAAATACGACTTTAGCGACGACAGCATACAGTTCATAGTTGACTGACGTAAGCTAACCTGAGCGCGGACATCGCGTTAAATACTGGATATTTGAAACCATTCATGAATTTCGATGAGTTGTTGAGTCAGTCTTGTAGCGAAGTTTGTTAACGCGCCGGCAGCTATAGCCGGACACCAAGGTTCAAATCCTGGTTGGGCTGAATAATTTTTCGAAATTTTATAAAGTTTTCTGTTTCATATAGTATACATATTGTATAAGCGTCGTGAATGTTTAGCACGAAAAAACAAAAAATCTAAATTAATAATCTAAAGAACTCGATTTCCTTTAAAATTTGTATGAATAGAAAAATAACTGAAAAACATACATTTTTATATTTATAAATCACGCAATGCTTCCTCCATGTTTTCAAATTCAACCACAGTAAACACAGTGCGCAGTACATCAGTGCTAATCAAACACAAACTGCCGCGCGATGGCCCCGTTTGTCTTCCGTGACGCTTCATACACATACTCTCCACCGAATATCTTAGACCTATCTCACTCTAAATCATAGGTGAAAATATAGAAGCACCAAAGAATGTGGAGATACCTTTCTGTGACATCGCACGGGTGGTACGCCGCGTGTGGCTGGCGCTTCGACATGGATCAAATACCTCGAGGTGTGAGAAGGAAAGGTATCTTGTACACGGTTCACTTAACTGTTGTCTTAAAGTGTCAATAATAAACAGTATTATTTGTTACTAGCTGGGCCCGCTCTAACGCCCGCGCGGCAACATATTTGCTAACAGCTCAGGCCCTCGACGACGACGAAGCATGATGATAAAGCCTCATAGGACAGACTTTTGAAAAGTATCAGAACGTAATCTTAAAGTGATTCTCAAGTACATTTTTTTTATGGAAACTGACACGGGTGGCTAGGCTACATCACCTAATGCACCAGTTCTTCTAGTACCTGATGTCAGCCTAAACACCTTGGTGAGTTATGTAGGTGAAGCCATGTCAGCACTACCCTCAATTCCAGCCGGCTAAACTGAACTGGACGGAAAACACGAACTATGTTTCATTGCCGCTTCGAACGACGTTCATTCAGTGCGGTGGTACGAACCTGGGCGGGCTTTACCTTAATCATGTAAGGAGAAGGAAGGGACCTACAGTTTAACGTGGAATCCTAACCACGACCAGCGTCAACGGTCAAGCGGTCACCCATCCAATACCTGACCCCGCTCAGCAGTGCTTAACTTCGGTAATTGAATTTCGAATATCGCAACCACTGAGCCAACGACGCTGATAAATAAAATGTTAAAAACTTTTTTCGCCCGACCGGTTCTTTTCGAGACTGGGATAGAAACTCTCGTACTGTATTCACGCAAGAGACGACTATTATGGCTTGCCGGATTCATCTTGACATTCGCGCCGAGACAGTCGCTTCCAGTCGAGAATTACTGTTTCGAATTAAATTTACTCTTCGTATTCGACGACTTTGTAAATGTTAAGAAATATTTTCACCGGACTGGGGTTTTTCGAGTCTGGGATAGGACCTCTCGTACTGTATTCACTCTAGAGATGACTATTATGGCTTGCCAGATTCATCTTGAAATTCCATTTCTTCCAGTCAAGGTTGACTCTGTTTTGAATTAATTTTCTCTTCGTATTCGACGACTTTGTAAAAGGTTAAGAAATGTTTTCACCGGACCGGGGTTTTTTGAGTCTGGGATAGGACCTCGCGTACTGTACTCACTCTAGAGATGACTATTATGGCTTGCCAGATTCATCTTGAAATTCCATTTCTTCCAGTCAAGGTTTACTCTGTTTTGAATTAATTTTCTCTTCGTATTCGATGACTTTGTAAAACGTTAAGAAATGTTTTCACATGGCCGGTATTTTTCGAGTCTGGAATAGGAACTCTCATACTGTACTCTAGAGACGACTATTATGGCTTGCCGGAATCATCTTGAAATTCCATTTCTTCCAGTCGAGATTTAATGTTATTTGAATTACATTATCTTTGTATTCGAATTTAATGAATTTTTTTCTAGTGATGATTTCATCTTTTGCTCTTTCCGTACACAAGAGGTTTTCCTGCTGTCTATCTCACCTACAGTTTTATTTTATCTTTGATCTATCCATACATTTAATTATTTTTTCGATTCATATTGTAGTTTTTAAATAATGATGCCAGATTAGAGAAAAAACACTGCATCACAAATTTTGACGGGGTTACCAAACCGATAGTATAGGCGTACTACGCTCGAAAATTCAAATCATTATACCTCATCATAGAATATGAGAGCGTGCAGATGTGACGCGTTGCGACACACTCCGTGGCGTGCTAACGACACGTCGCACGAGCTGCCCCAGCCGACGGTAAGTCGAGACATTCGCATGGGCACGGGCCGCCCTAGGCCGTCACCCAAACCGTTCCTGTCCAAGAAGAAACTATGCATTACTATTATACACGCAACTCAGCGCCACAGAACAAGTACATACAATTATTATATAATAATGCTGTACTAAAGTACCTTTGGTAGGCCTATGGGGTAATAACCAGTGGCGTGCCTTTCATAGAAGCCCAAAAGCCGGCCATGCCCAAAGATTTTCCATGGGTAAAAAATATTTAATTCGAAAAACACAAAAATATTGTTTTAAATAATGCGCTCAATGCTCGATATATTATAGCTAACTAGCCAGACGGCTAGACCACCGCGGCCCGCGCACCGACAGTTGCTTGAAAACTATTCTTTGTATACTATTCTTCCTGCTAAATTAGTCATCGCGTGCGTAACACGACCAAGTTTCATAATGAGGCAGTCAGTCTTTCTGTCCAGCCAACATTGCATCCTAACTCTTGAAACTGTGTTTGTCTCTGTATTTCGCAGTGACTCAATTGGGGATTCGCTTTTAAGTCGCGGTCCTTTTCGCACTCAGGCGCAGATGCAGTTGAGAACTATATACGTATAACACAAATTTGTACGTATATGTCGGCAGTTTGTATGGCGTTGGAAGCCTGCCTCGGTGAATTTGGTTAAGAAGTTCTTGAGATGCGAACTGGATTTGCGGCGCGGAATAAAGACAATTTTCACTTCTTTGTTTCCATGCATTCAGCGTGCGTGCATGATTCATTCCTTACGCCGCACGAGGTGAAAACGAAGCATTTTGTGGTTATGTTTTGTAAGTGACATAAATGAGTAAAAATAATATTTGAACAATGAGTGCATCTAAAATATTTGGATGTTCAGGTATGAAGTGTGTGCAGCAGTTAATGGTAGGTGGAACGTTTTCTATTCGTTTTCTTTTCTTCTGCGGAGCGCTCATTCTCAGCTTTGAAGGTCAAGAGCGTCTTTCAGATCTATCAATAATGCAATAGAAAAATTGCTTTTACTTAAACTTAAACGTGGAACATTTTATGAAGACATAATAAAATTATTTGTAAAAAAAGTAGACGAGTTGAATTAGAATATAAATAAATAATAAATAATTGTAACTTTTAATATTTAGTACCAGTACCAAATTATTATCACCACCATACCACGTAAACGTACCAGTAACATCAGACTGCTGCTTTTTGTTTTAAAATTTTCTTTTAACAGGACTTAACTCTAACTGCAAAATTTTCATTTACGGAGTAAGGAAAACACAAGTGGCTTTTTTCAAAGCCACTGAGGGCATGTCATAGCTGACGTGTATATATAAAAATGTTCAGCAATAACATGTTTTTTTGAGCTTTGGGTATAATCAAGCCAACGAAGGAAGGAATGCAGACAGTATACTATACTACGTCCTCGCCTACATGAACAGGTATTAATTAATAATATATTTTTGATGAGGGCATGCCTAATCTGAAAACCCTGGGCACGCCACTGGTAATATCACATTGTGTATGAGTGCGCCTGAATATGCACATAAAGGCAGAGTTGAAATTTTAAAAACTTTTTCACTGTGAGGAGACCTCGGTTAAAGTTACGAGGCAACTTTACATATGAGTACGAATAGTACGTAACTCTGCATGAATAATAGAAGGCTATCAACCATCTTCTCTATTAAAAAATAACCATGAAAACAGTACACAACCTCAATTATAAATACTAACTTAGCAGGTCTCTCGATGGGCACAAGAGTGGCTCTAACGGTAGCGTCGCTGAGCGAATGTCCTGGGGAGGACGGCGCGTGGAGGGCGAGGGACAGGGCGGGCGGCTCGCCCCACACGCAGCGCGCAATGCGCTCCGCCTCCGCTCGCGACAGCAGCTCCGATGGCAGCGCCACGTGCCGGAAACCGTAGCGCACCAGCTTGGCGCGGTCGATGCTGCGCTTCACCAGCTCTTCCGTGCGCGCGTCCAGCGGCGTCTGACCCCACGGCCACGAGCGCTGCTCCGCTTGCAATATCTACAACATACATACATAATCTCCTTTTTAAACTTTCTCAATTGAAGGTGAATATGGTGCGACTGGCATTAACAATATTAGTTCTGCAATCATCGAACTAATTTCTTAATTAACTTAATTAACCCGTCGAACGTCAGCGATTCCACGAGAGCATTCCCACCGCATTTTTTTAAAATTTCAATGAAGTTAAGCATTTCTCGTTTTTCATGAGAAAAAACGATAAACCTCCATATAGTGTATAGTGCATACATCACCGAAATCGGCATTAAATTATCTAGATTTGTGAATAAAATAAAATAGTTCTTACCTTTTATTTAGAAGGTATCTTCTATTAAAAATGTACAAATCACTTTTGCTGTGCCCCTGACACTTCAGTACTAAATTGTACTTGGCAAACACGGTGTGTCCGCGATGTATGAGGGGTTAAGATCAGTCCATTCTTAGAGACTGCTTTAAAATAACCATTTCTTTAAGAAAATCTTCTTAACACAAATTAATAAAATTTGAAAGGATCTTTCAGAATGACAAAATTGATATTGTAACAGATAGTGACCTGCTGTAACCGCTGGAACGCTAACAGCTTGACGAGCTTCTCGTCCAGACACTTGAGTTGCTTGTCCGCCAAGGCGAGGATGTCGTCCGTCCGGTCTCCGTCCGTCCTCAGCGGCAACATTGGCACGCTTTTCCGCACGTCCTTGTAGTCGTCGTCTCGCTCCAGCGAGCTGTCTTGTGACACTTTCCTTCTCTTGCCTTCGCGCTCGTCGCTCTCACTCGTCCTCTTTACCGCCTCCTGCATACAATTCATTAATAAATACTGTTTAAACTTTATGTTTTCACGGGTGTTACACATAGTTGTATGACACTTATGGATAGTCAGGTGTGGTAATCCGAATAACCCTTTTTTTTTAGGTGCTGGACACATACTTTCAAAGCTTATTCTAAGGATTCACATTCAAGATCAGGCGAGGTGCGTTCATATACTACCATTATTAAATGAGATACTGAAAGGGTTAATAACAATTCCTTATGAAAATAACCCAAAACAAAATAAATTCTCATTAAAATTACATAAAGATTACATTCATGCATTATTATTTATTGGATATGCATTGAGTACAGGTATACCTGTATAATGCGAAGGTCGTCGGCCGCGTCGTCCTCGTCCGCTTGCTGTAGGATGTCCTCATGGTGGCCGCACACGCCGTTCTTAGTAAGGTACATGGGGCACGCCAGGTTCATGCAAATTATGTGCTTCTTGTCCCCTTCCTCCTCCTGTGCTAACCACGCCTCGCCGCCTTGCTTCTGAAGCTCTTTTAGCACTGAAAAGAAAAATCAAATAGGATATTAGCGGGCGTCAGAATTCTCATATCAAAATAGAATGGTGTCTAAAATATAGTGGATATGCCTACCGACAACGGCTATTCACATTTTCTTATCTACTCAATAAAACTCTTAACCCGCTGGCTCGTATCGACCGCAGCTACGGTCGCGGGGCGAGCTATTACGTCTCGTATCAGCCGTACGGGCGGGGCTGCGCGCCGTACTGCGTGGAGCGCGGTCAAATTTTTGCATTTCATTTGAATTTGACACATATTTTTATAGGGAATATAGGTACTGCATGAAATAAGAAAGAATCACCAACACAATACAGTCATAGGGAACGCACCTCTCATAATAATCTTCAATCTATGACAAGTTTAAAATATTTAATTTCCAGTGAGAAATTTTTTAATTTTTAACTATGGAAAGGTATATAACACGTAAGGTCTCATTTAGAACGACGACTTTTCTACGATACCATAGATATAAAACATGCATTAAAGAAGAGATGGAACTCAATAGAATATAGAATAGATGGTTGTGATTCGCAATTACCAGACTGCACATAGACAAAATTATCTTGGCAGCACCTTGGCAGCTTCTGATCTGATTTGGTATATTAAATGTAAAGATAGAGTTGGTGTGTAAAGTTGAATGTGTCCGAATGCAATGTAATGATTGGGGATGAGAGGCTGGAGAAAGTGAACTAATTTGTAATCTGGGCAATATGTTCACACGGGATGGAAAATGTGAAGGAGACGTGGAAAAGAAATTGAAAACCGGGAATCAAGTGAATAGGGCCTTACAGCCTATTATGAGCAGCCAAAGTATGTCCAATAGGGCATGTTTAGCTGTCCATGGTCGAGTGCTGGCCCCTACACTGATGTACTGGAGTGAAAGTTGGGTATGGCACACAAAGCACCAAATCATGATAAATGCTGTGGAAATGCGCACGTTGAGGAGTATGTGTGGAGTCACAATGAAAGATAGATTGAGAAATGTGTAATGAGAAATTGTGTAATTTAAGAGTGTTGTAGTCTGAAAGTTAATATGGTGACAAGGATTGAGAAAGGGATGCTTCGGTTTGGTCATGTTGGAAGAATGTATGATAGAACACTAACAAAAAAAATAAAAAAACCACAGAAGTTATAGTGACATTGGGCAGTTACCGTTGCGACAGCGCACGTACTCGCGGCGACTGGGCAGTAGCGGCGGCGGCCTGGCGTAGTGGTGACGAACCATCTCCGGGACCACCACCCGGCCACGCACGCCCACCGGCAACTTCATCCTGCAATACACAACTCTTCCAAACTTACATTCACTCTTGGCCACACACAGCTCCATTGTGTGGCAGTATGCAACCTGCATCCTACCAGTTCCAGTCCCGTGCCAGGCGTGCACTATATACATTGATTTTGGATTTTATTGTTTTTCCGTGTTTAGCTTGGATACTTCCCTTTTTCAGTCCGGCTACACTGAACTACACAGAAAACATTTACTATTTACATAGCCATTTCAACCATCCAAAATTCAGTGAGGTGGTACCGATCCAGTTGGGTAACTCTTACACCTAGTTAGGAGTGGGAAGGGTTTCCTCGCGGTGTTTTCCTTCACCGGAGCAACAGGTACGAAACTGTACAGGCTTTGAAAAGTACGCCTGCACAGAAGATCGAACCTACGATGACAAAGTCAGAGACTAGCACGGTCAGTCAACCCGCCGATACATGCCACATTCTTCAAAACAAACTCTGGTGAAGGACATGGTGAAATTTGCACATTGACAATTTTAAAAGCGTGTGCACCACATCAAATAGAAGTTATCTACGGCAATAAGTCTGCCTTCTGTCCAGCGATAAAGCACAATACAACACTGAAGTATGCAGTCAATACAAATGCATGGCTACTTGCACATAACATGTTTTTTAAAGAAAAGTGTATAATTTTGCAAACACCCAGGTTTGTGACATTGGTAACGTACGGACATTTGGCTTATTGTTATGAGCGTGATGCATGCCGCGCCGGCCGGATGGATGCTCTTTTATGTCCTTTTTAAAGGACTACAAATTTTACGGCGGGGGAAAATTAGTACGGAATATAAGTGCTTCCAGAATAATGCGTCCGCATTGTGGAATATCTACTGGATGCGAGTGCATTCCCTGCCTGTTCCTCATAAAACGGTAATAACAAGGCGACGTTTGGACAGAATGGTATCTATGAGCATTTTCGACAATAGAAGCGGATACGTCTTTCTATAAGTACAGTCAGGTACACTATAAGGTACCTGAAGGGTGGCTTGGCCCTCCTGGCTTGTCTGATGAAGTCTATCTTGATGGTGTGCTGGTCCACGGGGCCGGTGAAGCGGTCCCACAGCGCCACGCGCTCCGTAGCCGATACGGAGTTCACCAACTTCCAGTCCTGATAACCGTATTGACCGAAGCATTAAAGATGACCCTCGGAATGTATGCGGCAACATCGGAATGTGCCGCTAGAACAGACAAAAACTCACAAATGTACATAAATGTGTGATGTGCGCCCTCAGTTAGTATTGTGAGGCCTGTAACACATATTTATACAGATTTGTGAGTTTTTGTCTGTTCTAACGGCACATTCCGATGTCGCCGCATTCCTTCCGAAGCTCATCATTAATGCATTGGTGGTCTATACAAGCATTTCCTCATTTTGTGAGCTAATAACACACAACATTAATAAAAGCTCAATTCAGACTTACAACATATAAATCTAGAAAGAATACTTTTCAAAATTAAATGGTTGTAAAAAAAAAATTCGAAAACTTCCGGCTCTTCTCGCGGCGACTTCATTGGATTTTTCCGACGATTCGAACAGAGCGTCCTGTTCATGGTCACGGAGACGTCAGTTCGCAACGAGCGCAGCAAACGTACTGATCGTGGAATCGTGCTGCGTTCGTAGTGAGCAGACGTCTCTGTGACCACGAACAGGACACTCTGTTCGAAACGTCGGACAAAATCCGATAGTGTCGCCGTGAGCAGCCGGAATTTTTCTAAATATAAGCTAGAAAGAAGAACGATAAACTGCCAATAACAACGGCAATTAATTTAACAGAATGAAGAAGCAATGTGTAAGAGTGCAGATAACTCACAATGTATTGTTCAACGTGGTTAGGACACATCCAGCGTCCGGATGGCAGCGCCGTCAGCGGCGGATCCAGGCAATCCTGGAACATTACATAGTATTATGCATCATCATCATCAGTGATCCTAGTAGGTATACTGATTTTTGCTACTTGCATCATGTCTGTCATCATAATATGGAGATGGCTTTTTCTAAAAGTCATAATTAAAGAATCCCGGTGCTCACCCTATTTAATAAAATATTAATTATTCATTTATGTATTCATATATACCTAAGCCTGATTGATAATTATGTGATGATTATCTTCACCAAGTTAGTTCATATATGCCAGTTTTACGGTTTATTGAAATACTGCATAAGTGGAAAATGTGAGCATGTAAATAAAATGTAGTAATTAAAATATATTTAATTTTTTTTTATAATTTCCAATTTTTAATAATTTCCAATATTTACTATATTAAGACATACTAGTCTTAATATTTCACAGACCTTTATCACATTTATTAAAAAAAAAATCAATTACGGCTTTTAGAAAAAGCCATCTCCATATTATGGCAACATGCTGCAAGTAGCCAAAATCAATATGCCTACTCCGATCACTAATCATCATCATTTAGCTGTCACCTTCTGAAAATACGGTGGACGAACTGCCGACGTCGTACCACACGACGGATGGCCTCACCACACTTCGCTTTCCTAGTCCAATCAATGTACCTATTAAGTATTATAAAATTTATTTTTATGAAACAAATAGGTAATTTTGAATTGTAAAATACCAAAGGTTCTTCACCAGTATTCTAGGAATTTGCAGAAAATATTTTCAGGCTCTGTATCACACGGTAGCACGTAGCGCTAACAATTAAGGCGCATATGAAAGCCACCTTTATCTGTTTGAAGAGGTGGTCCAAAATAACTAGACCAGTCTAAGGGCTAGAATCTACTGGAAAATATAAACTGATTATTTGTAACATTCTTTGTGAAATTCATGGAGCATACTGTTTTTTGTTGAAAAATGTTATCGGTTTCAATTCCAACTTTGATTTTTCGATCTTTCTTCCTTGTGAACTTTGTATGGAAAGTTTCCCAAGTTCAAAAATTTCAAAAATCAACCTTTCATTTATCGTATAGTTTGTACAGAAAATGATAACATTTTATAACAGAAACAGTACGATCGATATTCAAAGAATTGTTTTATAATTTTCAGAATTTTTTTTACACGTTTATAAGATTACAGCTGTAAGGGTGATGCATACCTTTACCTTAAGAAAAAAATATGAATAAATCTAACCTAGAGGTGTGATAGGATTCTAAGAACTCGGTGACAATAATTTTCAACGACTTTCAAAGGCTCGATGAACCAGGTCTAAAGACACCCGGCCGCCGGACCGTATTAGAGAGGAGGTGCCTTCTGTTTGTACACCTCTGACTCTTGCTTCTTCTTCTTCTTTGCAGCCATTTTATTTGACCACCGCTGGATAGAGGCCTCTCTCATTAACATGATATGAGAGGATTTAGTCCTACACTTTCACTTGTCCAACCGGCTTGGAAGTGGGTTTCCTCACGATTGTTTCAGGAGTATCAGCAGCCATTTCAGCACAAATTCTAAAGTTATAAATATTGTGCTCTCCCAGAGAGGATCGGAGCCGCACCTCCCGCTTGAGAGGCGAGCTCCTGCACGATTGGCTAATCTGACACACTTCTGACACTTGCTTGTCCAGTGGGAAGTCCATACATTTTAATGATAAAATGTACACTAGGCAGTACCTGATGGAAGAGCAATGAGCAGTAGTCGCACTGTATGAGCGGCGCCATCTTGCACGTGTCGCTGCAGTAGAAGCAGACGCGCGCGGGCAGCGGTACGCACCCTGCCGAGTCCACCGTGATCACGCTTGACGTCGATGAGCACCCATTCTTACCACCGTTCTCCAAATCCTCAGCTGCAACGACAACAACTCTACTGGCAAACTAGTAAATAACTGCGGTCGGGGTGTTCAAATGTGCTGTAGGAAAGAAGGATAAATAATCAGTTGAATTTAAGAACAGCGGAATGAGTACATACAATCTCGGAGGGTGAACTAATGAGATCAATCTCAAATCTCTTATGTTACCGTTGCGGGGACACGGTAAATATCATCCAACGGACCATCGCTCCAAGCGCAATACTTTAGCGTGACACATTGGCGTTTTATCACGCTGGTCTGGTCCAACTGCTTAAACTTTATAAAACGCAAGACCGGTGATAGAATATTGCAGTCATCTCTGGGAGGGTTCGAATGAATACCATCTTTCAGCTTTGGATTCTATTCAGCGAAGAGCCATTTGTCTCATTGGCGACTCTGACTCTGGTCGACTCACAAATACCTTCAACCTCTTAAGCACAGATGCATCGTTGGTTTGTTGAGCCTGTTTTATGGGTACTACTACGGCCGCTGCTCAGACAAATTTTCTTTTCAACTTCGACAAACGAGCGATACTGTTGAAAAATATACTTTATATACTTTTACTAACACTTTTGTACTCAACAGAAAAGTTGTATGTATGTATCGTTTATTGTACACCAATTATTAAATGGTACAACAGGTAAGGACTAATACCCAAATGGTATTTT
>WYDE02092626.1:0-11743 GCA_009867175.2 Adela reaumurella
ATTTTTGTTGTGTGTTCTTTTGGGGGTCGTGGGCGGCTGTGGGTGGCTGTGTTGAGAATTTTGCCGCTTTAAAAAAAAAAAAAAAAAAAAAAAAAAAAAAAAACCTTGGTAAGTTACGCAGGTAGTGCCATGTCATCACTTCCCTCAATTCCAGCCGGCTACACTGAACTGGACAGAAAACACGAACTATACGAACACGGTAATAAATCCGCCTTCTGCTAAGCGGAAAATTCTATATTTATTTATTTCTTAGAATCACTATAGGAGAAGCTGTGTGTAAAATTTCGTTAGGATCAGAACGCGGGGTCCAACAGCACTTATATATAACCCACAAACATCAACAACAATCGAAAATACTAAATATGCCCGTGATATACTTATATGTGATTTGAACAGGCCAAACTATAAAGTACCTAGGTACCTGGCTACGCATTAAGTTTTTGCCAACGAATACGCCGGCAAGGGCTTTCATTTATTTATCTGTGAGCTTGCCCAGTTACATCTTGTACTTAACCCATACCATACTTCACTTCGCTTGAGCTTTTCTTTCGACCGGTTGAGTTAAGATGTTACGGGACATAAAACCACATTGGTTGGAGTTTTATGACCACAATTACGAGCGATAACCAGTGTAGCGATTATTCCGAGATTCTTTGCAACTAGTTTCAGGTTTGCAGAACCTTAAAAAAAATACCTTTGTAATCTGCCTATGTACGTTCATGTGTGCATTGATGTATGTGATTTCGTTTGTTCATGAATATTTTATTTTGACACTTAGAAAATTACTTGTTTACATTTACTAATTACGGTAATTAAATGTTAGCCTACCAAGTAGCTTTGTCAAAGTGACCAAGTGTACGGTTGAAGCAAAAAGAGTTGGTTGAGACAACAAGATTGATTGTAAAAAACAACGATAAAACGATTGTCGTGTCTTCAAATCCTATGATCTTAGTTATACTTACTTAGTATAGTAGCTATACTTAGGCACAAAATAGATAGGTTTATATCTTACAAGCTAGTATATTTTGAAGGAATATTTTTGTAGTCGATTTTCAAATATTTTCCGCAGTAAGAAAATTATATGGGGATAAAATGTTTTATTGTTAACACGCAACAAAACGAAAAGTTCGCAATGTAGCAATAGTGTGCACTAAGCCGATCTCTTGTGGTTCCTTTTTTCTAGTGTTTATTTTGAGGGTTAGATGGATATTTTTATGTGATGGACCTTTCTGGTGGTATTCTGGGATGTTGAGAAGTGGTTTAGGGAGCCGGAATTTATGTTGCCCTCCAAAGGTATAAAGTCCAATCGGGCGTCTGAGCTTACACGCAATTTTTTTTTCTTATAGTAGTGTTTTCTTCTAACCTGCATGTACATGCGTCCCTACCTGCTGCCTACGTAAAATTCATTGAGAAGTTTAACGAGTTCCTCGTCAATAGAACAATGTTACTTATTTGAACGCGGCGCATTTACGCAATTAACGCCCATCCTCGCGATCCTCCCTGTAGCCCAACAAAGTCGCGTGCCCACAGAACGTGAAGTAGGTACTCAGATAAAATTACGCGAGCGGTGTCCATAAAATTATGTTTATGGACTTCAAACAAGCGGCGGGTAGCGGTAGAGGAGCTGCGGACAGCGATATATGGAACAGCACTATTCAACCTAAGGAATTTTTACATTGTTGCAATGAAGCTCAAATGACCTTAATTTTACTAAAGTCATATAAATGAATGTTTATCAAAGTTAGGAAAATACATTAAAATTCTATTGTCGGATGTACATAGGTAGGTACATTATGATATATAAATATCCATTTACCTGTAGTCAAAGCTACGGTTATAGCCGGATTGTCAAATCCGCCAATATATCCGGGTCTTGATACTCGTATTTACTGCAAGGCAGCAATCAATATAAGGACAAGAACCCTTGTCTAGAAGTAAGTTAATCTCTCTACCTGCACACTCTGCGGCATTATTATTGTTTGACTGGATTTAGTCTGAGAGTGCGATGCGCTGGGGCCAAATATTACAATTTTTCGAGTGAATCTCGCTCTCACTTGTTATTGTCCTTTGGCACACTTCGTGTCGTCATCTAACAGGATTGTTTGTATTCACACGTTCCGTTTTCTTATACACATCCGTTTACCTACATCTAAATATATATACTTCAAATTGCATCCGGTACATGCGAATACTAAATATTATGAGTGACAGTAATTTTTTCGTGTTATTGTGGTATGGTAAAACATACGCGCGCATCTCCCGAATGACCCTAAAGTGTTTGAATATCACAGTCAATTCAAATTAAACACCCAAAAATTGTCCAGCGTAGAGCTTTCGCTGAGTGTGATTATGCCTCAAAGTTAATTAAGACTGTGTCGAGCAGTCATTGAGCACGTGAATCGAGCAAATCGTCTCATCAACTCGTACCAATGTTGGTTAACAAAAAAACATAAATTACCTACCTACTCTTGTTTCGTCTGAACCGCAATCGCCGCCACACCTTGTGTATGCCTTTCCCTCCGCGGTGCCATCTCTATTTCATTCCTCTCAGTCTACGGCACACGAACTATGCAGCAGCGACAATTGGACTATGGGATAGCTGGGAGCGGCCGCCAGGGACGTGGGACGGGAGGGTGTAGCGGGAGCGCGGGACGATGCGAAATATAGCCAACTGCGCCAAATATACGTGAACGGTCGGCAGATATGGCGGGCATACACTTGATTTCAATGCATAGGTATAATGTGAAAAAGTATCAAATTTATTAGAGTGTGTATAAAATTCTTAGTACGTCATTGATGTAGGTATTCATAAATTCCTACACTGAGAAAAATACTTACTTAAATGTATGCCTGACAAGAAGTTTTTGTAAAATTAACCAAAAGCGTGTCGTCGTCTTTATCAATCAATTTTGTTTGTTCATCCAACTAGTTTGTGATTTCAACTATATATTTGAACATTTTGACAAAGCTACTTGATAGGCTTACATGTAAGCAACATAATTAGTAATTAAAAAAAAATTTTTTTCTCACTGTACCTACATAAACAACGTGTAGGTCTGCCAATTTTATTCATATATACTGGATTATTTCACATGATAAAAAAGTGTTCAAATACATATTTATAATTTTTCATCACGATGCCGTTTTATACGAATTTTCTTCCGAGATTTCTTCTTTTAGATTTGATTACCGGAATCGTTACTCGTTAATCGTCGTCCCTTTAGTACGTAGGGTTATCGGCGCGGATCGTTACCACCACATTGAATGAAGGACATTTGATACTGACTATATAATGTAGGTTTGTTTCTCGTTCAGCTCAGTGTAGCCAGATATCATCACAGAGAGCTTTCATGAACTTTCGGGAATTTCAACTGGCATGTCGCCGTGATCTGGCAAGATCACTACAGTAGGTGCTAGTTGATAAATAAATATGAAGCAAATGTGGGAAGGAAGGGTAGAATGGAGCCACCCTAGCCGAACATACAGCTGAAACCAAACTTAAATGCGGCTGTGAAGATGGCTGTGAAACGCATCGTATGTATTCACACGCGGCCAGTTATAGCGGCTGTGAAAGAGAAGTGGAGTGTGGGAGAGGGGCTTCACACACGCATTTAAGTTTGGTTTCAGCTGTACCATGACCCAATAGGTAACCTTTTACGGATAAGGCAAATTCTCAGCACCCTTAACCAACAAGCATATATGAAAATATGTATGGCAGTGGATGAAGCATAAGATGTATGTCAGGAACGTGTCACGTGGCGTTCAATTATCTCTGCCTAACCCTCCAGATAAGAGACGTGTTGGTATGTATGGATACATGTCATAAATACATAAATAAATCTTCAACCTATATAAAAAAAAAAATCTTCAGCACACTCGTAGATAATGCTGCCGTCCTCGATTCAAATCACATTATTTAATATCACATCATAATTAAAACAAGCATTAGTTTAATACACGATGAAATTGAATTTTTTGCGGAGTCAGTACCTACTCCATTTCAGCTGAAGGGAGCAGCTGTCTGAATAAATGGCTACGGACAGACAGAGAGACCTATGCGATGTTTGGATGTGTAGCGAAGGGTCGGCATGTTTAGTCGCTATAGAAATGCTAAGTAGGCATGTAAATTGGCTCTGTTTCACAGCAACTGACGTAACATGATTCGCGCCGCAGCATCAGGTGCAATTTAAAAAAAATGTTATATTTTATTTAGAATATTCGAGGTCGCTTAGACGTAACAGCTGTGGAAAAATGCATTTTTATATGAAGTAAAACGAAAGCTATATTAAAAATATTTCCATTATGTAGATGAGGAAGTCATCGAATTGTGAATTTTGAAGCTGATTTAAATATTTTATGTATCAAAGTAAAAATAATTTTGAATCTGGCCTAATAGTTACGTAGGTACTCATTTTGTCTGTCGATTCACATTATAATTAATTTGCATTTTAATATAAATGCAATAAAATAAACATGTTGTAACATGAAGGCAATTTTTAAGATTTCATCGCATTGATTTAGAATTCAGTGTTAAATATGAATTTCAGTGTAACTTTTCAAATCTCCAATTGAACACAGCTATGAGTAGTATTATTTGATAATGAAAGAGTAATATACGAATAAAATACGGACTAAAGTTGGCTTCCTAGTGTTTAATGAAAAAAAGAAATGCAAAAACAACAAGAATTTTTTTTTGCTGTTGTTTTTATATTTAAAAAATCTACACGTTTCTAAACAGTAAATCACATAAATAAGTACATAAAACAGATATGTGTCTTTATAAAATATGTTTGCCTAGCAGCTAGATCCTGTACACTCATTAGCAGCCTGGAGTTTCGCACGCTCTCTTTCATCGTCCTAAAGCTCGGACAATACCAGATTTTACAACTTGAAATGAGCTAGATGAAACTATGCGTTAGAGCAGGAAATATGTTGTGTGTCCTAATTTATCACATATGAAGTTATCTCACTCTAACTTTTATACAGAGCAGTTCAGCTCTATGTAGCCGGGGCCGAAAGCTCTGTGCCGCCAAAATGAAAGCTCCCGCCCGCCGAATAGCGAGATTTCTAACTGGCTGATGTAGGTATCTATGTCGACGAAATTACTGGGCAGCTGCGTTGCGGCTTTGTGAAAGCCTTAAATATAATGACTGAATTCTAAGCGGTGGCTTTTAAATACCAAGCCTTGGATGTTACGAGTATTTTTATTTCAGTTTTTTTTTATTTTGCCTAAATGAATCTTGAAATAGTGCGTGGCTAAATATTTACGTATTATGTAGAATGATAACCAACACTAATAACCTTGACTGTTCAATCTATTCATGGAGACTGTGGACTAATAATGAGTGAGTTAGTTATGAAATGCCTCTTCTACGCCGACGATCAAGTGATCCTTGCTTCGTCGGTGAACGAATTACAGGACATGGTGGAAGCATTTAAAAGGAAAGAAATGAAAGTTAATGTAAACAAGACGAAATTAATAATACTGGTGAGGAATAAAATGATATCCGAATGCGAAATAATGATTGGGGATGAGTGGCTGGAGCAAGTGAACGAATATGTATATATGGGAATAAGTTCACACGAGATGGAAAATATGAAGAAGATGTTGCAGAGAGAGTGAAAGCCAGAAATCAAGTGATAATATTTCTTTGGCAGGCGCGCTCTGCCAAGTCGTTCGTATACAGAGTGGGCAAACAGTGGAATCCACTTCCTGCCGAGGTTTTCCCGCAGCGCTACAATCTTGGGTCCTTCAAACGTAGTGTGAAGGTGCACCTGTCCGGCCGGCATGGCACTCCTGGACCCATGTAAGTCGGAGTGCGTATGGGCGTCGTCGGTCGCTCTTCGTGGCTGACGTGCGCCATATGCCGCGAGCAGCCAAAGTATGTCCAATGAGGCAAGTTTGGGCGTCCATGGTAGAGTGCTGGCCCCTACACTGATGAATGGGCGTGAAAGTTGGGTATGGCAGACGAAACACGAAAGCAGATTAAATGCTGTGGAAATGCGCGAGTTGAAGAGTACGTGTGGAGTCACAATGAAAGACGGATGAGAAATTACGAAGTGTGAGAGAGTTATGATCTGGAAGTAGGTATAGTGACTAGGATTGAGAAAGGAATGCTTCTGTGGTTCGGTCATGTTGGAAGAAAGTATAATAGAAGACTAACGAAATAATTTTTTGGAGCGAATGTGAGTGGAAGAGTCGGGAAGGTTCGCCCTAGACGCACGTACCTAGAACAGTTCGATCAGGTTCTCAAAAAGGGGGTTCTCAAAAGTGCGCAGTACCCGTAACCGACGAGCATGTATGAAGAATATTATGAGAGTGCAAGAAGGCAGAGGTGTGTCAGGATCGTGGCACGTGTATTCTTTATTTATTCTTTAGTTATTCTCTCCAGAAACCACTGATTATTCAAGGTCGAACGGGTTAAACCCATCGATGGTTCAACCCTTCCACTATCAGTAGACTCCGGTGCCTCAGGCTCCTCAGGCGCTGTACGAGCTCAATATGATGGTGGCTAAGTTATCATAGCTGCATACTTTCCACTGCAATACTTAAATGTTCTCACGATTATATGTATGACTTTAGTTCCTTCCTGTGAATTCATTTTAATAATCTTTAGAGGGAGGAAAGAGAATAAATACACAGTAAGTAAACATAAATAGACCATTTAACAAAAAATTTGACCGACTTCGTTATTTTCAGATTCAACTTCAAAAGCTGGATGTTGGCTCGAAGAAGACGCTGGCAGTTCGGATTTAAGGTAAGAATGCTGTTTTTAAATGTGTTTTATTCTATGGACGAATATTTTAATAAAAAAAAAATCAAGTGTCTAAAGTGGAATCACAAGAGTTACTAGTTTTTTATTTCGGTAACTAAGTAGCTACTATAAATATACCTACTTAATTTGCTATTAGATTTAGCTCATCCTGCTAAAGACACTTCGCCAGTCTCACGAGGGTGACAAAAGGTCCAGGTTTAGCTTATTAAAACAACAGTTCTATATTTTCGCCATACGACATATGAACGATTTCGATAAGATACATAATTTTATAAATTACAAATCGACGAACACTTACGATACAAAATATATTACATATAATTTTTTATTATATGCAACACAAACCTGAAACTGCTAAAGATGCCACGTTCTTATGAGGTTAACTGTACGTAGGTATTTAATGATCATTACCGATTTTACGACTTTTTCCTACCAGTCAGTCGACCGACCTCTCCGTACCAACCGCACATTCCAATTTTCTACTACAACAAAGTAGACGTATTTATATAATTGTATATGTTACACATACGCATAAGACGTGGATATTTACCTGAGTAGGCAGGTACGGATAGGTGAAACAGAAGGAACGGGAGGTCGAGGCCTGATGCCGAGTCGTTTCTCGTCAAGTTTATACGGCGAATTAGAGGCCGCAGTACACGATCCGAATCTTTACCCAGACAGAGTATGCACAGGTTTGAGATACAGCTTAATGTGATTCCTAAACCGAAATTATTATTATTTTTTATTAAAGCGTTACTCCCATAGGTAATACGCGTCCCTTTATTACGTTCCAGCCGTCTTCGGCTCCCATAAGGAACGCGCGTCCCTCTGCATTGACTTTGTTTGCGCTCGGTGACTTTTTGCTTTGTTGTTCTTTCAATTGAGATTTCCTATAACAGTAACAGTGACAGCTCGATAGCTGGTGAAATTACATTTCTATTTAATTTAAACTTGTTTATGGTAAAGTGTGGACGGGCCTGGGAGATTTTTTTATTTATGTGTTTTTTTTTCGGATTTCGCTAATTTATGTAAAAAAAACATGTATAAAATGTTATTAATTCTAAAAGAACATTTATTTACGAGTATAATTAAGTATAAAAATATTGTAAAGGTATTTTGAGCATTAGTTTTTTTTTAAACTTACGATGTTTATTTTTTTGGCAATTTTTTCTGCTAAGTTGTAATCACTGTGCCGTTTGATTTTTTGACACTGATTTGTAGATAATTCAATCTTCTTTACATAACAAAAAACTTCACTGATGTAGCTTGATTAGTTTAGGAGTATTAAAGATATTTGAGTTTTAGTCGCGGCCGGCGCTAGACGCCGCGACGTGCGAAAAAGGTCTGGGACTCGAGGGCTTGAGCAATTTTTTAAATGCGGGGATTCAACGGTTTAAATTATGCGAAAAGCAAAAATTTCACAATTGCATATTCTCTGTTGCTATAAAATTATTTTATTTATTGATACAAAAAGCAATATCTTATTTGACAATCTGTTCCGGCTAAACACTAGAACTTTATATTCTTTATCTTTTATTGAACTTACTGGTATCATGGAGCGAGTAGAACATAATCTCGTTAAAAGATTTGAATTTTTTTATTATAGTTTGTTCATGAAAAGTTTATTCATTATTTACTTACATCAACATGAAGCTATTCAATATATCTGAAGTACAGGTGTTTAACTGCTTCACATTCCTATATGTTCTCTTACAAATAAAAAAAAACCCTATTTTACTTGGGACATTTTTAGATATTTTTTTTTTTAAAACGTTACATAATTAAAAAAAAATTATTAACAGGGCTATTTGTTAATTGAATCCATTTCTTTCAGGGTTTATATTATACGTAATTTTAGGACACTGGGTATCAATTTTAAATTAATATTATAAATTTAAAATAAAATTTGCTTCAAAGAATGAGTGAAATCATTACATTTCCTATGTATAAGCTACTTATACCATATATACATCATCTTTAATCCCTACAATTGGGGTAAGCAGAGCAACCGGTGTTGTCCTGCAAGAACTCGGGTAAATTACAGCACACCACAGACCACCACATTTGCAAGGTTTTCGGACAAAATATCTATCAAGCACATGTAAGGCACGAAGACCCTCCTACCGCATGACTCGGTGGAAGTCCGTGCCAAGGTGAGCGAGCCTGTCGCCCTTTAGCACAGCATCTTGTCCTTAACCCTTCGTCGCCTTTTATGACATGCATGGGAAGAAATGCAGTGAGGGTATTTTTTAAGTACCGGCCCCACACCATACAGTTACTTATACCCATTTATTTATTTATATCCCGTAGACGTGCTACGCCGCACCGGGAAAAGCGTAGAGGCGCTACATAGAGCTATTGTCAAAAAATTGTAGAAAACTAATGAAGCGTCGCTTTAAATGACATATCTTTGTTTATCGTTTTCTATACTTAAAACGCTTTGAAAGTATGAGGTTATTTGGTACTGAAAAGAATCTCAACCTTCGTAAAACAAACATAGTAGAGTCATAGAACGATTTCTGAATTGTCATTGTAAAAAGCGAAGTGCCGTAGAAAATTAACTATATTCGAACGAACTTTCTTATACACACTATACTTTACTTGCGTTGTAAAATTATAATTTTTTTTTCTATAGGTGTAGATTGTGTTAGGCGAACAATTTATTTATTGATTATGTAATTAAAAAATCTTGCATGTTGTGTTTATTTAAGTGTTATGTTAATTAAGTACAGATACGTATATAGTGTTCGGTCGTCAGTCAATTGTGTCAAAATCGTAGGCATAAATGTGTGTGTGATATTGAAAGCAAATATAAAACATTTTTGTTGTACTGTTGTTTAATAATTAATATCTGAAACGGAAAACCAAATTGTATAAATTCAGAAATTACAATACAGATATACTTAAGTAATGGTATGTAAATTAATTGATGTACATTGCTCACTATTTCTTTCAAAATAGAAATAATTTTTTAATATTATTAACTTTTCGTATTATTTTGTAATTATCATACTTTTTTTGTAATTTTGTAATTTTTTATTGTACACAAATTTAATACGTCATTGAGTTAATTAAAAAATACTGAAACATTTAACTTGTGATAGATCTTGGATAGATTGACATTTAGTTTGAATTATAGACTTAAATTCGTAAGTATATAAGAATATAACGGAGAAATAACTAAGTGGCTAATACATGGGTGTTATTAATAGTGTTAGTTTTGTAATTTACATGGTGTACTGTTCCAAATAAATAAAATAAGCAAATAATCTGAATAGTTTTGTATGTTACAATAACCTATGAGGCAAGATACATCCAGGATAGAATCCAGAAAGATACATTTTTATATAATCACCCTCCGAATACACTACATGAAAGTGACAAATTTCTAGATGTTTATGTATTCACATGGATATAAATTTTCATGTATAAAGCGCGACACATGGCATTTGAATTACCCCGCACTGTACATACATAGGAGGAAATTATTAGTTACATTGTACACACGACAAGTCTCATAAATGACTACCGAGGAACTTTGTCAAATGTATGTAATTATTCTTTAGAATGTATGTAGCAACGAGCAAGGTTCCTCGGACGTCAGAAATTAAACTTGTTGACCACACATTGGGGTGGTGGAGCGCATTCAACATTTTGGAAATTCAACAATATACATAAACAACGAATTTAAAAAGTAAGAACAAAATAATAAGATTTTACAGCCGATATCTAAATAAGTATACATACACATACTTTAAATGTTTGGACATAGATTCTTGTGATTCCAAGAAATAATGATGGACCGCAATAATAATTGACTAATTTGTATTTTATAATTTTTTTTTTGTTGTGTGAAGAGACGATTAGCGGCGTGCTGTCATTGACAGACATTAAAGTGCTAGTTGTTATCAAAGTGTTTGAAGTCGAGGTTGAAGTAATACGTAAACAAATATGACAATCGACAAGCGGGTGCAGCGGATGTCACAAGGAGCTGACACATAGATAGTCGTTGCGCTCTGTGGCACCACCATATTCCTTTGATAAATTTAACTAACTGCGGTAGAGTCCCCACGCGCCGCGCCTTCGCCGCCGGCGCGGCTGGCCATTCGTGTTATGAAATTTGAGACGAGCAATATAAAAACACACTTATCTCTTTCACCTCGAGCTATTCGGTCACGTGATCGAGTTCAAAGTCTATGATGCACAGAAATTAGACTTGCCGACTGTACCTACCAGGCGCTCATGACTTTTATCACAGGTGTATTTTTTTTATTAACTGATTGGGACAATGTTGATCGCCGATCGTAACGTTCTCACTTATTAATAACAGATACAAGAGCCATTATCTTTCTAAAATATGTACCTACCTATCAATGGATTTGTCTTAAAATTTTACGTGTCCTGCATCAAACAAGAAAGAACATGGTGGGAGAAAGCCAAAGGAGTTCTCCCAAACTGGAAATATAATTTCCAACATGGCGCCCGCTCTCCAACCCTGCTCTTACCCCCCGCCGCAAGCCGCGCCTAAAATATGCACCCGAAAACCATTGTCTGTTGCCATGGCGACTCGCCGCTCGATACCAACGGCTCGGGATGAAGCGCGATAACTATGGTTATCCCGCTTTCACTAAGTGCTGGGATGCTGCAGTGGAATTAGGACCGGTTTGCTGTCTCCCTCGCAGCCAGTAATGGCCGATCGGTTGTACAGTGAGAGGAATGATATGGTAGAGTATAGTGAGGCGAATAAGACACTGATTTGATTTCTAATAAGATTTTGTCGTTAATTGGATGAGATGAAATTTAAAGAAAAAAGTAAATGTATGTAAAACGGTTACCTGTGAGAAGAACTTACTAAAAACATGTTTTTAAACAATATACATATTTATGAAGTCTAAATTTCTATGATAATTTTACATTATGTCGGTACTTACTTATAGTGAATATTTATTAAATTATTAAAGTTTTCT
>WYDE02092737.1:0-11738 GCA_009867175.2 Adela reaumurella
TTTCACTGACATTACAGCGTTGCCACCTTTAAACAATAGTGATGCAGTAGATAAAAATATTATCGATCAATCGATTGAATGATTGATATGATGCAATTTCATTATGAAAAAATATTATCGATTATTCTAATGAATGGAATAATCGATAACATTTTCAACAACACCTACATAACCACTTAAAATTTGGGTGAAAGGGTCAACGCTGCAAACGTCACTTTAGTCCGTCTTGGAAAAAAAATATACTGTAGTATTTAATAAGGCTATACGTTTGGTTAATCTACCTATGTAAATCTGTCACAAACAAGGATTGACATGTTTTTCCACATTTAGACCCGCTCATTAAATAGTTCTACGCCGTTAGTCCTTAACTGAAGGCTCAAATTGCCAAACGAACGTTTCACGGCCAGTTAGTTCTGTTTCGGCGTTAGTTTCAGCCATCTATTCTCGGGGGGCGCGTTTCTCTCGCTATACAATGAAGGGTAATTTTTCAAACAGCATTCTTCTTTGACTGTTTTGTTCTTGTCTGATGAAAACAAATTGAGAAGGAGAAATTTTAATAATAGGTAACTATTAATCTAAATAAAAAATACGACTTTTCACCATCTGCGCCACGAGCTTCCTCAGTCAATTCAAAGAAGGGTACGACGATAAACGATTTAAAATTTAAATCGCCGCTGAGCGAAGCAAAGCCACTTACTCGACTAAGATCAAAATACTTATGGTTTCTGTCGTATTTAATAAGTTTGTCCTCACATCTCCTTCTAAGTGGTTCAGCCAATCGGGCTGAAATTTTGTGTGTTCATTCTATATGTCAATACCTAGTCCTCCACAAACCACTTTTCAACTGCCTAGAAGAACTGGCAAGAAACTTCGCTGAAATATTTTCAACGTCCTTCGTGAGTATTCTTTTATCAGCGTCGTTGGCTCAGTGTTGCGATATTCAGTATTCGATTACCAAAGTTAAGTAATGCTGGTCGCGGTCAGGACTTTGATGGGTGACCGCTTAACCGTAGACGCTGGTCGTGGTTAGGATTCCACGTTAAACTGTAGGTCCCTTCCCTCTTCTTACATGGTGGTAGGGTTAAACCCGCCCGGACCGCACTGAATGAAGGTCGTTCGAAGCGGCTATGAAACATAGTTCGTGTTTTCGGTCCAGGTCAGTGTAGCCGGCTGGAAATGAGGGAAGCGCTGATATGGCACCTACCTACAAATAAGTCACCAAGGTGTTTAGGCTGACATCACTGGTGCCAGAAAAAACTGGTTCATTAGGTGATGTAGCCATCCGTGTCAGTTTCAATAAAAAAAAAAAAAAAAATTGCGAAGTCCGCTGCGACAAGACTGGGGTACGTCTACCTTGTTAGTAACTAGCTGTGCTCGCGATTCCGCCCGAGTGTTTAGAGGCAGACGCGGACTTCAGTGCATGAGGGCACTCTTGGCCAGTTTTTGTTATGATAACGTGATTAAATCTGGCAAGTGCACATTCACGACGACACTGAATAATATTGTGAAAACGATCACGATAAAATACGACGTTTTTTGAGTTATGGGTACATATAAAATAAAATATATATGCATATTATGTATAAACACAAAATGTATTGTGTAGTGAGAGAGTGTTGTGGTCTGAATGAAGATATAGTGACGAGGATTGAGAAAGGAATGCTTCAGTGGTTCGGTCATGTTGGAAGAATGGATGATAGAAAACTAACGAAAGACATTTTTGGAGTCAATGTGAGTGAAAGAGTCCGGAAGGGTCGCCCTAGACGCATGTACCTAGAACAGATCGAGCATGTGCTCCAAAAGGGGTACCCGTACGTAACCGGGGAGCATGTATGAAGAACATTATGAGAGCGCAAGAAGCGGCAGAGGTGTGTCAGGTCAGGATCGTGGTACGTGGAGATCCGTTGTCTCTGCCTATCCCACTGGTAGACAGACGTGACGCTATGTATGTATGTATGTATGTATGTATGTATATAAACAAACAAAGGTGATGACCTCGGTGATGGATGACATACAGCAGACATTGACATAGACACGAACATAAAAAAAATATCTTCTTAGATCCTTTGATGTAATGTACGTGTAAAATAATTTTGTGAATAATCAACAGAAAACAGACAAATCCTACTACTTTACTTACATACAGAGTGTAAACGATCGTGGAGACAAATCCTACTATTGCTATATACAGGATGTAAACGACCGTGGATCCTTTTTTTTTAAACCAGGTACTCCATACACGGTGTAGAACACGAATATGAAAGTTTTTTTTTTATTTTGGTTGAGAAAATTTTTTGATCTTACACTTTTGCCAAGGAACATTTAAAAAATGTATGGCAAAGCCAACAATTTTTGTCAACTAAATTGAAAAATTATTTCATATTCTTGTTCTTACGTATGGAGTACTTGCACTGGGAAACATACTTGTTTAAAATTCTAATTATGTTGGTTAAATGTGAGCCTACCAAATATAGTAGCTTTGTCAAAGTGACCAAATGTATGGTTGAAATAACAAATAGTTGGTTGAAATACCAACCAACCAAGTATTTTCGTAGTGATGGTTTAAAAAAAAACATCAACGGTTGTTTACACCCTGTATATAGCAAATTCCGTTCCTTTAGGGTGTTTGTTCTATATCATAAACTGAGCAAGTTTGTTATACGACTTTAGGAAATTGGAAAAAAAAATCGTTTTCTCCATACATTTTGAGGTTGCTTAGGTCCTAATTGAAATGTATGGTTATTCGAATTTAGAAAACTTGTAGAACAAGAGTTGTTCTGTTTAGGCTACAGAACAACCCCATAAAAGGAATTCAGTTTATTCAAATATACCCTGTATGTATAAGCCATGGTACAAGTATGCAGTAGATGTAGTATATGGGCACATTTCTGCCTTTGCCATTAGCCTATTATGCTTCAGATCGAGCTTTTACGTAATATTCAGTAAACGTTGCTCCTCTATTTTCGACTTGGTTCGCCCTCGCCCCACACAAAAGGACATTGACGCCTCTCTGAAGTGGCTACAGAAAGGGAACACGTCACCGTCGTCCTCTGTTTTCCTTCTCGCATGATTAGGCAGAATCTCTGTCAGGAGTGGTTCACACTCTCGCTCGGTAGCGACGGGCCGGCCGGTTCGCACAGTGCTATCCTACATGCTACTCATTGGCTGAAGTTTTTTTTTATTGAAAGCGCGACATATGATGCCCAGCGACCCAGAAGGTCACTAACGACGCCCATGGACATTCGGTTGTATGCGGGGGTTGCGAATGCCATGCCGGCTTGTTCACACGCGTCTCGAAGTACTCGAGACTGTAATTGGAGGGAAATATATGGGCAGCCAGAGCGTTCCAGAGTTAGATGAAAGATCTACAGAACCGATTGGTACGCATCCGCGATTGGTTCATCATGTAGGAGTGCAATACCTGCTCAGTACGCGTAGTGCGGAGGTGGAAACGGGACAGCGGGATCGCGTTGAAAAGCTCCTCCAAGCGCTCCCCGTGGAATAAGCTATAGAGCACATTTAGGGAGCCGACATCCCTACGGAGTTGCAGTGGTTCTAGATTGCGGGACACTTCAGGGTCGTCCACTAGTCGCACGACGCGACGCTGTATCGAGAGTCGGGCGCAAGTTCTGTATTTGGCTGAGCAATCCCACAGGTGCGAGCAGTACTCCAGGCAGAATCTAATCTGGGATTTATACAAAAGCAGCCTTTGGTCCGGCGTGAAGTACGGTTGCTCCGATAAATAGGTATGCCCAGCTCTTTAGAAGCCAGCTTGGCCTTACTATCGATATGCTAACTTGCAATGGGTAGGTTTTTTTTATCTCAGGATGTTGGCGCCCCATTTCAACCTCATTTACGAAGTCAGAAATACTGCCTAGGAAGGTACTTCATAAATACGTCGTTAGCGAGCTGTGAGAATGCGGAGTTACCTTCAGACGGAGGGGGTATGAATTTCCGAGGGTGGGTATATAGAGGGCGGCCATCAACGGTGCACGCGAGGGAGGCCGGGCCGATTTGGCGAATATTACGTCTGGCGATAATTAAAACAATTTAGCTCTAAAATTTTGCTATCTGCAAATATTTTATTGTGAAATATGGAGTCGCTGCATAGAATTGATTTTTAATACATACATACATATCACTCACGCTGAATCCCGACAATTGAGGTAAGCAGAGCAATCGGTGTTGTGCTGCAAGACTCCGGTAAATTACATCACAACACCGACCACCACATTTCTCAAGGTATTCGGACAAGATATCAAGCAGCATGTAAGGCACAACGACCCACTTACTGCATGACTCGGTGGAAGTACCATGCCAAGGTGAGAGGTGGCGAGCCTGCCGCCCTTTAGCACGGCATCTTGGTATTATCTCTCTGTCGCCTTTTACGACATGCATGGGAAGAAATGCAGTGGGGTCATTCATTTAAGTACCGGCCCTACACGGTACATCATCTTATTCTTCCTCATTACTTAAACGTTTACATCACCAGATTGCCTATGCATGGGTGTGCTTTCAGCCGCGATACTTTAGCAACAAAAATCCGCACCGGAGACAATGAAAAATGTTAGGATAAAACTATCTTCCGAGAGCCGGTGCGTAAATGAAGTTTAGAAGTTCGCAGAGAAAAATCGTCGCGAGCCGACTCAATCAATCACCCGAGACGTGGCGGCTGCGGTCGCGTCGCGCTCCACCGAGGGCAAAGTGCTTTGAGAAACATTACTAAAGTCAGTGAATCGTGTTGAAATAGGTATTGCTCTAAACTGCTAAAAAAAAATTAGAAATTAATTGAAGGGTAGTAAAGAAACTGAAAATGTAACGAAACTGCAAGATGTACGGGACACCAAAAATCTATACATACATACATATCACTCACGCTGAATCCCGAAAATCGTGGTAAGCTGAGAGTGAGCGTGAGCGTTGTGCTGCGAGAACTCCAGTAAATTACAGTACAACACCTACCACCACAAAAATCAATGTAGATATTATTTATAGGTATGTACATTAATAATCTTCCGCAGTACACAGTAATAATTGAATTTGTCATGTCATTTAACATTTAGTTAGTAAAAAGAAGAACTGGCAAGACATTTAGCGTGACATATTTTCCAACGTTTTCTTTTTTTATAGCAACTTGATATATGGCATGGCGCACGCAACGCTAACGCAGTGGAGCAGCCCGACTGCACCAAAATTAGTCCACGAATGTATACCAAAATAGTGACCAAAGCCTAAACATACATAATTATGCCATTCTCTCATAGTCTCTTCGAGGCACAGTCTCTGACGGTAAACTTTTTAGTTCAGGACGTCAATGTCGTGTTCACGTACGTAAAGGTTTTTTTTTTGAGATAGAAAAATAGAAAATTAAATAAATCAAGAAGTCGAGGTTGTGGGCATTGTATGATTTCATTTAAAAGATAATTTTGGCATTTGTGTTTAAACATTATTTTAACTGAATTTTCGACCCCTTTTTCGAGCAGCTGAAATATACGGAATAGGGTAGCTAATATAGCTTATGAATGACTTTGAGCAATTTAATTTTGCGTACCGGTTTTCTTCTTCTTTTTTCAAATCGTACTATCGCGAAATTTCTAAGAGGGATTAAATTTTTCAATCCTTAATATTGTTTACATACTTCTTGTGTGTATCATGTCAATGTTTATTTGAACGATCTTACGTAGGTATGCTGAAATATAATTTTTCATAGGAACTTAATCGAGAAATTTAATTTCATAAAATATTACGTTCCTTAAAAATACAAGTGTAGTTACATAGCTATTTAATTCAATAGAGGCATTTTCATAATGAGTTATAATTTGTGTAAATAATGATTTTTTTTCTTGAAAATATAACACCCCGTAATAAGTAGAGTTATAAGAAATTTATAAGTAATGCATTCATCTAAATTATAACAATTTATAATACCAATTAATAATTCTTTACCTAGCGAATAGTACATTATTTTCACATACTTTGCCTTGAGCCTCTCCGTGACTTCCCCATCTCATTTACGTCAAGAGATAACCCCCAGGGTCCACTTTTGGAGAACTGATCGCTTTGGATCGACGGTGTGGTAATCTTTCTTTATTTCGCAAATCAAACGATTATATAGTAGGGTTGTAAACGCACTAAACTCAGGTTTTTCAATAAACTTCAATAATTGATACTTCCTACTCAGATAAAATACTAGTAGTTCCGAGATATCTCTCACACTGCTGATATCTGATTTACGCCCACTTAGGAGGAGTCTATTCCGTAAATCCTTTATTCACAGGGTTGCCAACATGTGGAATGCACTAGCACCTTCATAATTTCCCCCAATGAACAGTCTGGGGTCGTTCAAACACAATACGAAGATTTTATAGATGCACCTATAGCAGACCGACATAGTATTCGCAGCTCCCGCAAATTTTCGAATGCCCGTGGGCGCCGTCGGGTTACACCTCTGCGTAAGTCTGCGTTGCCCTGTATGTCGGCGCTTCATATAAAAATATAAAATATACAACAATGCCAATAAAGGCAATAATAACTCTTACACTAGCTAAAGTAAAATATATAAAACAAAATATAGCATTGAAACTAATTTTTCAGAATAAAATTATAGATTTTTAATATCACTCAACTTAAAATAATTTCGATATTTGATATAGTTCCCGCTCACGTCTCACGCACGACATCCATTCGAGGGTCATCAATTCCGCTGAGTCATGTAGCACAATACAGTAATTCGAAAAATAACGTAGCCAGTAACACTATGGGACCAACCAAATAAGTAATACAGTAGGTACCTAACAACAGTTTCAGACAAGAAGATTAAAGAGTATTTTATTAATATCGTTAAGATAAAGGCAAATGCAACTGATTAAAAATTTATTGAAATTACTAATAAACACAATTTGTTTAATACCTACTTGAATTTTGTACTTAAATGTGTAGATAAATTTAAATGATATTGATCTGAATAATAGTCAGTCTTGTAAAAATTACTACTCTGCGCCGGTATACACTACACACAAATTTTATTTCATGAAATGGAAGTTCCTCAATCAAATACACCTACAACCGATTTATAATGTATTTTGCGCATTCCTAGATCGACTGAGATAACGACACATTCGACTTTTGGGACGACATCTTCCTGCCGTTGTTCACGAAGGCCACCGAGAAGACCAGGTTATCGATTTTAAAATGAAAGGAATTCATGAACCGAAACTTCCATGAATATCAACCTTGAGGTCGTTGTGACATTATGCCGTATATTTCAAAGTAAGAAAAATCGTCACGAAGACTTCTTTCTTTTTCTTTTTTAGCCATTTTATTCGAACCACTGCTGGTACAGCCTTGAAAGTGGCTTTCCTCACGATATTTTCCTTTACCGGAGTGTCAGCAGCCATTTCAGCACCAATTCTAAAGTTATAAATATTTTGGTCTCAGTGAGGATCGAAAGCGCACCTCCCTTTTGAGAGGCGTGATCTTGCCCGCCTGGCTAATCTGACACTCTCTTGATTGGAGGATTGCTTATCAATATTCCAGGCGTTAATATTTACTTTAAAACGTTGACTTAACGCACCCATCCCTCACCACACTGAGACGATCCAGTAGCCGAGCTTATGAACATATGTATAGGGCGGACCTAACGTGCCGATCACGCACACTTAACAGATCTCTAGTCTAGTCAGTTCTTTTACGAATAAATCGACAAATAGAATAACAACATTCTGATTCTCAAAAAAAAAACGATTTCCTTATCTACATGGGACCAATTTTTAATCCTTCCTTTATAGCCATTTTATTCGCCCTACTTCTGTGTACAGACAGGCCCCTCTCATTTATACGATATGAGAGGATTAAGTCATACACTTCCACGGTGATCAACCGGCTTGGAAGTGAGTTTCCGCGCGATGTTTTCCTTTACCAGAGTGTCAAAAGCCATTTTAGCACTAATTCTAAAGTTATAAATATTGTGCTCTAAGTGGGGATCGAACTCACAACATCCCGCTTCAGAGGCGTGCTCTAGCCCGCTCAGCGTATAAATTCAACGAACTAAGCCTATTATTATTGAGATTAGAGTTTACCTAACGTACTGATCCCTCGCACCTCACAGAGACGACACTCGT
This sequence comes from Adela reaumurella, assembly GCA_009867175.2. Taxonomy (NCBI): domain Eukaryota; kingdom Metazoa; phylum Arthropoda; class Insecta; order Lepidoptera; family Adelidae; genus Adela; species Adela reaumurella. Next base: position 8,121 of record WYDE02092737.1, read on the forward strand.
CAGTCATCAATTTCGCCATGCCACAACACGGGATAAATAGATCCGGGGGATTATCTATCACTGGAGACATCTTGGACCGGACAACGATCGATTGATGTGGGTTTACCCTCAAGGTCATGCCTTTGTCTTCAATGAGAATACATATGTATGTATACGTACACGTCTTTCGAAAAAAATCCGTTAATAAATTGTTTTTGAGTGCCAGTGCTGTCAGCCTAAATAGGTGAGGTTTGTAGGTGGTGCCATGTCAGCGCTTCCCTCAACTCCAGCCGGATACACTGAACTGGACGGAAAACACGAACTATGTTTCATAGCCGCTTCGACTGACGTTCATTCAGTGCGGTGGTAACAACCCGAGCGGGTTTTACACTACCACCATGTAAGGAGAGGGAAGGGACCTACTGTTTAACGTGGAATCCGAACCACGACCAGCGTAAACGGTCAAGCGGTCACCCATCCAAGACCTGACCGCGCTCAGCAGTGATTAACTTCGGTAATCGAATCGCAACCACTAAACCAACGAGACGCTGATGTCATTCCGGATTTCTTATCTATAGATTTAATTTATTTACTTATATACCTATTTAAGTAAAAAGTTATATAAGTGTGTACTTAAGAGTTACAATTGTATTATATATGTACTGATAACACTTGCATAATAAATATTGAATAGGTAACTTTGGGTTACTTACATAGTTACTGCTATTTTAATAATTCAATATTAAAGTACCTACCTACCTACCTACCTACATACACTTTTAGCTAAGAATATGCTTTTGGGTTGTTCATATCTATACTTTATGTACCTACCTGTTTACCAGTTACATACAATCGCATGTAAGCACCTACCTATTATTTTAAAATGTAAAATTAGGTAGACTGTTTGATAGATAATTGTCGAAATAATAGGTATCTAAGTAGGTACACACGTGAACTAGCGCCAGTAGCGATAAATGAGCTTGCGCTCACTTGTACAACATACCTAGGCGGTACCTTAGCAGACATAAAAACCCAAGTGAAACCCTTTGATACACCGCCTCCGCAGCGGCGGCGCCTTTGTGAAATCCTTTGATTCAATGCCCGCACTTTTGTTTGCTCGCATGTAGGTATATAGGTAGATATTCCCAATCAATTTATGTACTACTTAATTCGTATTTCCATGACTGCCGACTTGAGAGATGGACGCAGGTAATAGAAAAAAAAACTAAAAATGTCTCACCATCACGATGGTTAGTAGGTACCAACGTATATATATACCGTATACCTCGCTGGTTCGGTGGTCCAACAGAGTAATAGGTATATACTGTGGCACATAGGTAGGTACTTACCTACCTACTTATTGTATGTAGGACTTTTTATGTTTAATTTGTTTTTTTAGACCTTATTTCACGTGATTTACTTACACCTACTTGGTACATTTACTTGTACCTAGGTAAGTAATAAATTTTTGCAATAAATAATTTCTCTGACTATGTTGCAAGTTGTTTAAATGTGATTTAAGTAAGTATATTTTCTTTCACACAATTCTCCATGCATCCCTTTACTGTAGAGCTGCCAAAAGTGCTGTCGACACAACAATCCACGCTGACGCCGCGGCCGCCAAGTGTCTTGTATATTCATAAAAAAATATCTCCACATTATCGATTGGTGATACGCGATTATCCAATGGTGCATCCAATACTTACTTCGAGCGGGGCGTCGTTTTTAATGGTCTTGCACGGAACACCTAATGGTCATGGAGGTAGGGAAAAATACACGCAATTTTGTTATGAAAATGATTGTGCTGGTCGTGTTCTTTATTTTTTCGTTTTCAAGAATTATGTCGGTCTGGCAAATGGGTGGGAGCCGTTGCGTTCGGAAATGGCAACACTTTTAAAAGTTTAAAAATTCCTATTACAAATGCTGTTAGCTGGTTCGGTAAAGTGTACAAAAGTAAAATGTAAACCTTGATACATAGATATGGTAAAAATATAAAACTTGGAAAAATGTTAGTACAGCTTCAGCCTGCCAGACGACTTTGAAAAGTGAAACGTTCAAGCTTAAAAAGACTTTAGCGATAATTTTTCACCATTTTTAAGTTCTGGCATACTGGCAGGCAGAAGCTCAAACATTTTTCGATGTTTCAGTTTGTACCATTACATTATGTATGTTTCGAAGTCTAAAATTTAATTTTGCACACTTTTCTTATCCAAATAACAGCATTTGAGATAGGAATTTTAAAACTTTTTAAAGTTTTGCCATTTCTGAACGCAACGGCATCCATTTACCAAACCGTCAAAATATTGATGAAAATAAAGAAAAAAATAAAGAACACGGCCAGCTGTAATAAACAGTAGGTTTTTTTGTCATTGCCTCCTAGTCTATAAAAAATCGGGTGTTCGAGCTGCATTCAGTTTTTTCAATGCGTGTGCTGAGTTGTACCCGTCACTCCGGCGAAGGAAAACACCGTGGTGAAACCCTTCCTTTACTAAGTAGGTGGTAGGATTTACCCGCCCGGGTGGGTACGACCGCGCTGGATGAAGGATGGTTGAGACGGCTATAATTTAGTGCATGTTTTCATACAGTTCAGAGTAGCCGATAAACCGGGAATTACCCTGTCATGGCACCTTAGTCCGAAAGTATTAAGGTGTCTTAGCCTCTCATCTCTGTTCACATAAGACGTGGAGCCTTCAATGATGGGTACCATAATAATAGAAATACCAAAAAAAAAACTCATTCACTCCGTCCCCGCCCCGCACCTCGCGCCTGCCCGTTAGAAGCACACCCCTTCAGACATTGGTTGAATAACAAGTAATAAATAACCCAATCAAACAAAACGCATTTTTTTAAACATTGTTTTACCTACTCCTTCCTCCTCCTTGAGAACGGACGAGTAAGTGCCCTTATTACGAATATATAAATATTTTGTATTTTCCTTAAAATTCATTGAAAAAAAATATTTAAGTTAAAAAATACGAAATTTATGACGCGCATTTAACTATCAAAATCTGTTCCAATAATTCTGCAAAAAATAAGGTATGTTGTAAATATTATGTAGACGTGCCGTAGATGTGCCGATGTGGTGAAAAGGCGAAGAGAGTTCAGCAAAGGCCCTACTCTATACAGGGAGCTGCAACAGACTGGATGATTTACAAGGATACACGTAAGAAACCAGTGGGGTAGGCAGAGACAAAGAACCTCCACGCACGTGCCAAGAACCTGACATACCTCTGTTGCTTTTTGCACTCCTATAATATTCTTCATACATGCTCGCAGGTTACGGGTACTACGCACTTGCCCCTTTCTAAGAACCTGCTCTATCTGTTATAGGTACGTGCGTCTAGGGCTAGGGCGACCTTTCCGACTATTCCACTCACATTCTTTACTTTCAAGTACCTACTTACTTTTAAGTAAACTATCTTATGGAAATTTTTTGTTTGATTTTCCTTGCTTAGCATGCAAGTCGCTTACTGAATCTTAATCAGAAAAATATGGAGAAAATATAAAGGAAAAACGTCCGAACCGGGGTTTGAACCCGGGACCTTTGGCCTTAGCTGCCACTTGATACCAACTTCGCCACCCGGACCTGACGTGTTCACTTCAATTTGTAGCCGTATTCATCTGGGTCTTCTTAACGCT
>WYDE02092848.1:0-11738 GCA_009867175.2 Adela reaumurella
TTTTGAAACTGAGTAACAAATGACGAAGTCAGTACCGAGAAAAAACGCCTCCGAGTAGGTATAGGTATACGCACGTCGAATCAACGGACGTTCGTTCGTTCAATTCCAAAAGGCCTTATCTTAATAGCAACGTAACCGGGTAATAAGCTATCTATCTATATAAGCTAGATCTACGGACAGCATAAAATATTAACAGCCCCCTACTTTAGGCATATAATCTTCCTACGACGTAACGAGTATTTCGTTTTATTGAAAGTTTCATCGAAATTGGCCCACTTGTTGCTGAGTAAAATTAAGTTAGACCCGTAAAAGTCCGTCTATGTTAATATATTTGCGTAAAACCTTCCCACTGACGTAACGAATATCTAATTTTAGTGGAAGGTTAATTGAAATCGGCCCAGAAGTTACTGAAAAAATTATAAGTTAGTATTTAGTATTCAAAGGTACGGAATCCGTAAATTATTATCATGCACTCTTTTATTTTGGCCTAAAACCTTCCCACTGATATAACGAAAATAATCCGTGAAAGTTTCGTTGAAATCAACACAGGTGTTGCTGAAAAAATTAAGATTAATTCTACGGGACCGTAAAATGTAACCATTTCATAACCGTTCCCTGTTGTTTTAGACCTTAAACCTATTCAGGAATGAATATTTCGTTGACAGTTTCATAAAAATCGGTTCAATGGTGTCTGACAAAATGGTGTACAAATAAGAATACATACATGCGTGTCGAACAGAGAAGCTCCTTTTCTTTAAGCCGCTTGAAATTATAAAAAATACAAGTAGCGGAATTTAATAAAATTTGTAATAAAAAAATATTGACAGAACAGTGCCAGTTCAACATAAAAAAGAAACTAATACTACTCACTGTGAAGTAAACGCAAGATCAAGTTGAAGTGTTACAGAAATGTACTGTAATGTTTAATGCTTTTTTTTCTATTAGGTATTGAATTTATCACTATTTTTATTTGCATTCTCGCAAATAAGGTTAAACACCTCATCATACCCCTTTTGTTTAGCTATTGTCATAGGGTTCCTCTTATATCTGTCCAGTCTCGTTATTATATCTACGTAAACATCACTATATATTTCTGCATATTTCAAAATGACTTCACATGTTTCAGCAAAACCACCTCGTGCAGCTAATTGAAGACATGTATGTCTTTTCCAGTCGTATTTAGTGAGTAACTCCTTAACAACATCACCATATTCTGTGGCAGTCTTCAACATCATTTCACAAAACTTGCTATGGCCTTTCCTTGCTGCCATTTGAAGAGCAGTTTGTTTACAATAACCGTATCTTAAAATTAATTCTTCAGCTATTTTGCATTTTTTAGCATTTCTCATAATTATTTCAAAAATGTCTGTGTCACCGTTTAATGCAGCCACATGAAGAGCAGTACACTGGTGGTAGTCACATTTTAGAAGTACATCTTTCAAAATATCGGGATATTTCTCGCAATTGGTTAAAATTAATTCGCAAACTTGACCTTGATAATTGGAAGCTGCTAAATGTAGAGGGGTTTGAAAGCATTTGGAATTCATCAACAAATCTGTTAACACGCTAGGATCACATTCAAAAGTTTTAATAATCATTTCACATATTGTACTACCGCCGTTCCAGGCTGCTATATCAAGAGCAGTTTCATCATTAATATCGCGTATTAATAAACAATTCAAAGCATTAAACTTTTTTGCAATTTTCATTATAATATCACAAATGTCACTAAGATCGCTCTGAGCAGCTAAGTGGAAAGCAGTGCGATTATTCTTATCACACTTCGTTAAAACATCAGTCATTGGAGAATTTTTTATGACGATATTCAATATTGCATTGCTAGCTTCTTTGTGGTTATTTGCAATAGCTCTATGCAGAACAGTACGTTTATTTTTATCGCATTTTGTGATTAATTCAAACAAAATATCGGGATATTTGTTGGCAATATTCAAAATCATATCGACAGTATTTCCATGACCGTTCCACGCTGCTAAATGCAGGGCGCTGCGTTCATTTACATCGACCTTCAGTACGAGTTCTTTTAATATTGTTTCAGAATAATTTTTGCCAAGTTTAAGTATCTTCTCACAAACTCCTGTGAGCCCGTTCTTTGCCGCTAAATGTAGTACGGTACGTTCATTTTGGTCGTACTTAGTTATTAAATGTTTCATAATATCTTCATATTTTTGAGAGTGTTTTATAACCACAGAACATACTTCACTGTGACCGTATATTGCTGCAATATCTAAAGGAGAACGTTTGCCACATTTCACCATTAGTTCTTTTAAAATTTCAGGATATCGTTTCGCAGCTTCAAATATATTATCACAAATTTCGGCATTTCCGTGCATTGCTGCAATATCTAAACAAGTAAATTTGTTTGCGTCACATTTTACTAATAAATTTTTCAGGATTAAATTACTACTGCAAAATTTGGCATACGTCAAAAGTTTATCACAAACTCCCACAAGGCCGTTTCGTGCTGCTAAATGCAAAACTGTTTGGTCACTATCGTCATAACTTGTTAATATGTCTTCCATGGCACCAGAATATTCTTTGGCAGTTCGAAGTATTAAATCACAAACAATCTTATAACCTTTTCTTGCCGCCAGATGTAATATAGTTTGATTATTGTCATCCGTACTTGACATTAGATTTTTCATAACATCAAAACGTAAGTTGATAGCTTTGATAATTATTTCACATACGTCGTTGTTACCACATCCCGCTGCCAAATGTAATGGAGTGCGTTTATTAATATCCGATTTTAGCAATAATTCCCTGAAATTGAACTCATTCGCTTTAACGATTTCTATAATCATAATACATATTCCCCCTAAACCATTTTGTGCAGCTAAATGTAAAGGCGTGTGGCCATTGCGATCACCATTTCTTATTAATTCAGTCGTGATATCTATAACTTCGTTCGCATTGCTTATAATTACCTCGCAAACATTGCTGTGAGAGTATAAAGCTGCGATGTGTAGTGGAGTTCGATTATTGTAATCACGCTTAGTTAGTAACCTTTTGATTACATCAGGATACTTTTTTGTGGAATAAATAATTATCTCGCAAACATCGATGAGGCCTTTTTGTGCTGCTACGTGTAAAGGAGTAGTTGTATTCCAATCACATTTTCCTATTAAATCTTCCATTATATCTTTACAAATATTAGACGATTTCAGAATTAAATTGCAAAGTCTATCATCCCGTCGAGCTAAATTAAAATCAATCATATTACCATCGTCATTAGGGTTTGAAACAGTTAGCATAATGTGTGGACTTTCCTTTATAATGTTGAATATTGTACTGTACGTATCGCTGTGACCATTACATCGAGCTAAATCTAGAGCAGTTCTATTATATTTATCGCGTTTACATATTAGATACTTCAATATGTCGAGAAATTCTTTGGCTGTTTCTAATATAATTTTACAAACTTCAGAACGGCCTCGCTTTGCGGCAACGTGTAAGGCTGTTCGACTTTCATCGTCGCATTTCGTTAGTAAGGATCTGGTGATTTCCCAGTGTTCCTTAGGAGTTGCTAATATAGCATTAGTGGTTTTTTCATGACCTCTTCGTGAAGCTAAATGAAGAGCTGTCTGATTGTTCTCGTCGCATTTTGTTATGAAGTCGGTTATAATGTCCGGATATTTACATGAAGTTTTAATCAAAACCTCACATATATCAGTTTTCCCGTGCCAAGCCGCTACGTGAAGGGCAGTGCGCTTGGCCCGTCCACATTTCATCATTAAATCTTTCAGAATGTTCGGACTTTTGTTGGCATATTTTATAATAGCTTTGCAAGCTGCGGTGTCTTTGTTCGACACAGATAAATGAAGTACAGTACAATTGATGTTGTCGTATTTAGTTATTAAATGATGTATTACATCAGGGTATGCTTTAGCGATTTTAATAATAACATCGCAAGTTACGCTGTGTCCGTACCATGCTGCTACGTCTAAAGGAGTATGTACCTCGGAATCACATTTCGTAAGTATCTCTTTCAATGCGTGAGGGTTTTCCATGGCATGATTCATAATGGTCTCACATACTTCTGAAAACCCCCTCATCGCGGCTACAGTAAGCGGAGTGCACTTATTCGAATCACATTGCGTAAGTACATATTTCATTATATCAGGATATTCTCTGATCGTTTTCAATATCACATCGCAAACTTTCGGGTGACCGTAGATCGCTGCAATATGTAGCACGTTCTGATTGTTTAATGTAACTTTTGTTATTACCCTTTTCAGCATGTCGAGATGCTTTTTAAGAATGTCAAGGACTGCTTCCCAAAAGTCACTATAACCATTGCGTGCTGCTAAGTCCATAATTGTTCGTCCATTTACTTCCGGTTTTGTTAGAACATCCTCCAAAATATCAGGGTAAAATTGCTCAATAGATTTAATTATGAAACCACAAACCTCTTTGTGACCATATTTGGCTACATAATGCATGAGCGTGTATCCATTGCGATCACATTCAGTTATTAGTTTTTTTAATATGTCGGGGTTTTCATTAACGGCTTCCAATAATAAGTTCGTAATATTACTTAGACCTTTTCTGACGGCTAAATGCAAAACAGTTTGTTCAATTTCATCGCGACTTGTTACTATTGCCTCTATGATGTTGGGATACATTTTTGCAGTCTTTAATATAATTTCACAGGCGTTAATATGATCGTTTCGCACAGCTAGACTAAGTGCATTATGTTCGTGTATGTCACGAGCTGTTAATAAATTTTCCAATGTGTTAGGATATTTTTTGACATTTTCAATTATTATATTACACACTTCACTGTGACCTCTTTTTGCTGACAAATGTAGAGCAGTTCTTTGAATAATGTTGCCTTCCATTATGAAATCGTTCATGGCACTAGGGAATTCTTCAACTGTTTTTATAATGAGGCGGCATAATTCACTATGACCATTTAAACTTGCATAATGTAATGGAGTTTGATGGTTTTTACAACGGTTTGTTAAAAATGTTTTCTTTATTTCGCGATATGCCTTAACCGTGTTTGCGATTGCATTAAAAATATTGGTATGCGCCATGTAGACAGCTTTATGCAAAGAAGAATATATTTTCTTATCGCATTTCATTACTAATTCTGGCACGATATTATCCAATTTTCCTAAAACATCTATTACATTAGTAAAATTGTATTCTACACAGCTCAGTGCTGCTTCGTGTGTTCGTGATTTCATATTTCGATCTTTATTCACGGTGCCGATGTAATCTTCAGCTGTTTTTATAATTAATTCGCCAATTTGGTTATGTAAATTCCAAGTAACCGAATGTAGTTCTGCACATTTCTTTGTATGACATTTAATTAATAAGTGATCGAACTTTTCATTTTTCTCTTTTACTATGTCTATAATGTTTCTGATTTCGTCTAATGAAGCACATTCAGACGATTTCTTCGTAAGTTTGATTTCTGCTAGGTATTTTAAAAGATTTGCTTGCTCACAGACATTTTCCAGTATGGAGGTACAGGCTACTATGAAATCATTCTTTTGAAAAGCGCCTTCGTAATATTTTTTGTAGAAAGAACTTTTATCTACTCTCGTTAGTACGTTAACTGAATCTTTGATAATTTTAAATAAATCATTAAGTGCAGAAATACTAACTTTGTGTAATTCAGAAATAATAAATTTAAATAAGTGGAGATGACCAGCGCTAGCTGCGTAGTGCAACATATTTGTTTCTCCATTTCTGTACTGCTTTACAATTTCTTTTTCGATACTCAAATGAAGGACACTATTAGAAGTATCGGTTATAGTATCGAAATCTTCACCTCGACAATCCTCCTCAAAATTCAATAAATGAGACCGCGACAAAAATCCGTCAAAAAAGTTTCTCACCAAGAAGTAGTCGTTATCTTGTAAAATTTTCTTAAGGAATTCAGATTGTACATTTGGATTATACAGATGAATTGTGAGGTACTCACTGAAAAAATACTCTGCAAAACTTCGATGCACGAATTCTAGGTGATTTCCATATTGTTTTACAAGACCAATCCTTGTCAATCTTTCATTTAAGTTTTTATACTTATTGCAGACGTTCATATCAGGGAGAGAAAATTTGGGTTGGAATAATGTTTTGACAGCTATTTCGCGATGCATTTCCCTAAAGCTCACTGCAGCTACTTTAGCCTGATCTATAACCACTTGATTAGCGACTTGTTCTCTACAAGTACTTTTACTTTGTTCAAATATAGTTAATTTGTTTTCCACGAATTCAGTGTACATTTTAAATATATCAATTTTCCTAGTTTTCGTAATTTTCCATTGACCTTCAAATACATTTCTTGCCAACATTTCAAGATTCAGCGGTACAGTCGAGAAATCACCCCCGTCGTTAATAGCATCTTTCCATGTTTCAAGCAAAGCCTTACTGAATTTTGACATGTCTATTTTGCTGTCAATATTTTTTTTCAAGTCTGCCAGAGTAATGTTTTCGCACTTTATAATGCTTTCGAAATCATCTGAACTTATATGATTATAACAATTCTCCAAACATAATTTTAATTGGTCTTTTATGCCTACAATGACCGTTTCATCAGTTAGGCTTCCTTCGATCATTCTATAATTTTTGAAGTTCCACTTCCAAAATCCATTTAAAAATCGGATTTGTTCTTCATTAGAAAAAGCAGTCAAACGAAATGCTGGTACTTGAAGATGCGCTTCTAAGTATGTTTTTAAATGCATTCTTGTCGTCACCCAAAGTTGTTCAACCTTGGTTTTGGCCAGAGCTTTTATCAAAATGCAGGCATTTTCCTTGAATAATGGACTAATTTCATCGAAGCCATCGAACAACAAAACGACACCAATTTCACCGTACCCATGCAGAGCAGCTCTGAGTAGTCTTCTTTCCAATTTAACTGTGACGTCTTCTTTGTTTCCTTCTACCATCATAAGTGTTATGAGTTCTACAGCATTTGCGCAATCGTTATGGCTAAAAGTTATATCATTTAAGCTTATCGGTAGAGCGTTGTCAGCATAATTTCTTAAGTCGATACGTATTATCCACGTACGAGGTGACTTTTTCTTCAAAGCGTGTGCCAATTGAGTCAACATTGTAGATTTACCTTCACCTGGATTATTTTCCAATATTACTACTTTTTGTTTTAAATCTTCTGGTGGGAAACTGTGTTTATCCAACGTTACTGTATCCACGTCTGGTTCTTTAAATTCGATGGATTGATCAGAACGCCAGGGTTTAATATCTTTCAAAATAAACATTTCGTCTTTGAACTCTACCCAAATATAATTAAACCATTTATTACATTGAGAAGACATTCTATTGAATGCTTCTTCTTCAGTTTCGACAGTTTTGTTAAGATTTTTATCGGGCATTACAATATATGCGAAAGCCAATATTTCTGTTTCTTCAGTCGTGCGTACAAAGCGATAATATGGATACGGTAGTTTTGATATTAAATCTGCGCTCGAAATACCTGTTATAAAAATACAACAATATATATTCAGTAGCGTTTCTGTATCCATGAATTGGCGGTGTACACGCCTCGGAATGTAATAATCTTCGTAATCTTCCGAATGAGCTATGCGGTCGCTAATTTTAAAACTTTGTTTTTCAGTAATCATCATTGACATTATATCCTCGTCAATTACTTGAAAATCCGTTGCCACGTCCAAGAAATCTTTTACTTTCAAATCAGTTCCTACTGCATCTGAATCATTTAGAAGCTTCACTTTTGAATTTAAAATATTTTCCCGTGATTCGTCTGTCAAATCATTAATTGAGATTATGCTTTCAAATGAAGTGTGATCTTTAACTAAACATTTTAGTGATGTTGCCAGACTGTTATCACTTGGTGCTATCAGTATAATTTTCTTGTTCTCGCTTTTTGTCAACTTTATTTTTACGTTATTAAAAACTTGATGTAAGTTACGATATTCCACGATGTCATTAATAAACTCAATAACGATAAATTCAGAATTGCTATTTGAAGAAAGAATCATTGATAGATTATTTTCAGTATCTCTTGATTTTAAAATAATGTCTGAACTAGTCCATAATACATTTTCTAAATTAAATTTAGTGTCTTGCCTTTCAAATTCTTTTAAGATATGTAAAATTTTTATAGAGTTTAAGCGTGTGTGTTTAGTTATCACGTGAATAATTTTACAGTTTCTATCATTTAAAAAATTCCAAAATACGCTTTCTTTATATCTACTTTTTCCAAAGTGGATATTATAGTTTATAAGGTCTTCGAAATAAGATTTACTAAACCCCTTTATTGTCTGAATTCTTAAATCACGAAATAATCGTTTTCCGTCTGCAGCCATAAATAAATGTCCTCGTTCATTTTTGAAATTACCAACCCATTTGTAGAAATACTGTACACAATGATCGGCGAACAATTTTGAATTATTTGATCTAAATTCTTGGTGAATTTCTTCTGCAATGATTTCATCAAGCATATCACCAGTTGGGCAGTCAGTGTAAACGTAAAAGTGATTTACAAATGTTTGTATTTTTTTCACGATAAAATCATCATCTGGCTTATTGAAATTTAAAAATATTTCTTCTTCGCTCTTCAACATTTGACAAAGTTCTTTAATCCTAATCAAGGCTATTCTCTTCATGTGTTCCAAGTCCTCGGTGCAATTGTGGATGTCACATTCCAATGGGAGACAATAATTGTTTAGTGAGTTTTCATCGCTGGCAGATTTAACTTTAACTTTAATAGTATTTAAATATTCATAATAATAGCGTAATGCTTTTAAACCTTCCTCTGCGATATGGTGTATTGAAAATGAGCTCATATCCTCGTAAGAATCATTTGTTATATATCCTTCATTAATATAATTAATTATAAGATTCATTTGGTCGTTTATGTTAGTTCTTATTTCTTCGTCAATTATTTGAAAATATTGAGATGATGTAATCAGTTTACATAGAATAATTTTAATCTCCGCGTATAAATAGCGCCAGTTTTGTACTTTCCACATTTTTTTGCCTATATTGCACAGAAGATCGTTATTAATGTTTTCAACAGAGACGAAACCTGTGGTCGTCGAGACTTGAAAACTTGTATAGTACAATAAATAAAATCTCCGATAACGTCAGGGCCTAGATTTTCAGTGATATCCTTAAATTTAATAAACATCTTAACAACTGAGTCATTTCCTTTTATAAATTCCTTTACATTATTATTACTTAATTTTATCAAGAAAAAAAAATTTGATTCTCTGATTTTATTAAACTCGGGTTTCTTGGTTTGCTTGACCTGAACAAATTCGCAATTAGTTTTTCCATCTTGTGATTTTTTTAAGTAAATATCATCGAAGGGAAGTAAATCTTTTACTTCAGTTCCTAACTCGTATAACATACCTTTTGACATTGCAAGTTTCGTATTTATGATTGCGTATAATGTGAGTAGTTTTATTTGATAAGAATAACCACTCAAACCGTCTGGAAGACCTTGTAGACATTCAAATACATTGTCTTGTAAATTATGTGTCCTTAATAATTCTGAAATATGTTCAAGTCTTTCTTTCGTCGCGAGATCGTTTTTCCCTTTAATAAAATTTTGTACTAAGCCTAAAGCGGTTTTGTTACTCTTAGTTCTAGCATTAACGTCAGAACCATTGTTTAATAAAAAATCTACTACATTTACATCACATTTCTGGATAATAGACGCATGAAGAGGTGTGTTTCCATTTCTTTTATTGGTGTTGATATTTGCTCCTCTTCTCAAAAGTAAACCGAGAATATTTTTATTATTAGCTTTTACTGCAAAGTATAAACCTTCATCTAAATCTGCACCCCGATCAATAACTAAGTCTACTACGATTTCTTTGCCACTATTAATAGCAATATCTAATGCTGCATTAAGATTAAGTCCTTGCTCAAGTAGTAAACATATAACGTTATCACTATTCGTTTCTACTGCATTTTTGAAGAGGTGTATCAAGTTATTCTGTGGTTTTACTTTTAAATGTGTCTTCGAAGTGTTTTCTTGGCAAAGGAGTTTTATTTCATTTGTGATATTTGTTGTGGCTTTAGTCGGTGATTCCGCTTTCTCATCATCTTCAGCATTCCATGTACATGACTCTGTTATTGGGGTTGGGTCCATTCTGAAAAAAAAGGATTTATTTAATTACTATATCTGGGTTATAGATTATAATTAAAACAGAGCTGGTGGAAAAGCAGTGAATTTTTATATTTGTTTATAGGTTATGGATACTGTGGATCTAATTATCTGATTTCATGTAAATGATACTTTCAGTTCTAGTGCAGTGTTGCTGGACATATCGAAAGAAAGTTTCTGGTATGGCTCAATGACTCGTCAAGATCATCAGAACAGATACTATAAGTACGAAGTTTTACAATTTAAAAAAGCGCGTGGGCGACAACCACGCAGACCGAACATCTGAAGATTTACCCTATTCTTGGCAGTCCCAACGTTCTGGGAACATAAATATACCTCCAACAAATGCCGGTACATTAAAGTCTTACTTGACGGCAGGTACTTTGTTCCTCCAATCCAAAGTACAGTTGGTGACAGTTTGCCACAAAGATCCGTGCTATCTCCGATTCTCCTGCTTCACATCAATGATATGCTTAAATCGGTTGATAACAGCACGGATTTGCCAGGGACGACCGTCGACTAACCACAAGCCTGGCCGAGGTGGATGAAAATAGGCGGCATCTTGTCGTTAAACTCGATTCAGAATAAGATCTACAATTTGGGTGTCATAACCTCGTCGATTTAAACACGAGAAAAACCCAAGCATGTGCATTCCACTGCGGAACGGACACCGTTCACCGCAGCTCCTAATCTTCCAAGGAATTACTCTCAAAGTCGAAGTACATATTTGGGATCCTCGGGGTCGAACTGACACGGGAATCTCAACTTTGCAGCCATATCGGGGAGAAAGCTATATAAGTATATATTATGTTATATATATATATATTTATATATAGCCTATAGCTATATATATTTTATATTATGTATTCCCTATTTTTTTTTTATAATTTTTTAACGGCCTGGATACTTAGTACTTTTGAGCCCGTCTTTAATGTATAGGTATATTCAATATTAACTTCTTAGCCTAACCTAAACCAATAAAATATTGATCCATGAAATTTCATTGTGTCGTTGGAGTAACTTGTGTCCTTCTTACGAGGGCAGTCAACGATCGAAGCGTCACAGGCCGACATTTGCCGCCGATTTTATTTCATATGTTTATCTTACACATATATACAAAAGTGTATGAATAATGTGTAGGTACCTATATGTATTCATGGAACAACTTCGGTTGTATCATCACGATGTCTCCATGATGGATGGAGGGCAGGTATCACATCACCAATCTTCTCTAAGGTCCGCATAGTTCCACAGTCTCTCAAGAAGACTGCAGACGCCATATCTGCAAAAGAGAAAACATAGAAAGACATAATATACAATAGAACACACAAATGATATAGTATATAATAGAAGTACAGAATAGTATATATAATAGAAGTACAGAATAGTATATATAAGGAAGACTAAGTAGTATGAATACATTAAGAGCAGGTTAAGACCTGATTTCTTTCATCTCAAGAAGTCGCGAAAATAAAACATTAATTAATTAATAACACAAATTACAAGCTCTCAAACTGTAGTTTTGCACTGTAGGCAGTTTCTATTGTGTGGTTAGTCACAACGTATTGTAATAAAGACGTTTAAAAAAATAAATCCCAATGAAGTTTCTTGCCGG